>CM070714.1:27612222-27789365 GCA_036346275.1 Otatea glauca | reverse complement strand
ATAAAAATCTGACAGTGTTTCTACCAAAATTTTAAAATATTTAAAAATTTTGGTTTTTCAACAAATTTTCATAGGAGATGACTTTCCTAAGGGTTATTGGACCAAATCCGCCCTAAAAGTTTCAAAACCGGCCAAAAATGCGAAAATTTGGGTTACTGTAGAAATTCAAAATTTTTTCTCCGCCTGATACTTTAGAATTCAGGGTGATCCGAAATCCGAAATTTAACCGAAATTCGCCGAATTTTGGAACCCTGATAATACGATCGATCCACTTCGATTTTCGAGCACTGCCATGCCAGGTGCGTGCGCCATATCAGCCGGGAGCAAGGGCAAAATATACGGTGGGGTGAGGGCAGAGCTCGCGTTACGTGTACGGCACGAGCATCGATCGAGACAGGCAGCCACCGTCGCTGTCGATCTTGATTAACTCCTAGCTTGTTTGATTAGTTGCCCTGGTATGCCCGGCACCTCGACCGTCCGGTCTCAGTGCAACCTATGTACCTGCTCAGCTATATTCATTTCTTAATCGGTGTAGAATTTACTTACACTTCTCTGGGTTCTATACTCACGGGAGGATGTACTCACTTTTAATATACACGGAAATGTGTTAATCTACGCCTGAGCATATAAATATTGGTTATTCGATGAGTTAACCGTAACTCTCGATGGCGACACACCATGCGCTAGGCACTATCAAAAACTCTCCCCGGCCCCGCTTAGCTGACAGTAATTCCATCTCGATCCCGTCTTGATCGACGGGCTTCTTCCAGACGCCTCAATTTTTTGTCGCTAGTAATTACTGCTTCGACAATAGAAATTTTTACTGTTGTAGCGTCCGAAAATGTTTTTTTTACGTATTTAGCCTCAGATCCAACGGATTTGCGTAAAATAGCCTCAGACAGCTTTATTCTCGGAAGGTTCATATGCGGAAAAAAAATTTTAATTTTTTTTTCAGCTTCAACTGATCCCGCGATTTTTTTTTATTATTTTTATTATTTTTTATTGTTTTTCGGTGGGCCGGGCGAGTTCCAATGTTCCAAACCATTGGAACTCATGATAAGGGGCAAGGCAGCGCGGCGAGGGGCAGCATGAGCGGAAGGCGCGAAGGCGCAGCGAGCGGAAGGCGATTGGCAAGCGCGTAAGCGAGCGGCAAGGCGTGCAGCGGCCGGTAGCGCAGGCGAAGGCAATAGCGAGCGGCGCGGCGCGAAGCGGCGAGGCCAGGCGGTCTGGCGGATCAGCGTGGGCGGGCGGAAGGCGCGGCTGCAGCAATGAGCCGGAGCGGGCTGCGTCATGGCAGTCGCAGCCGACACGCGCTGGAGATTAGAGAAAAGGTAGCACGCGCGAAAAGAGTTTTATTTGGTGATGTCTTGTCTCATCAAGGCCGAAAGTAGAGGCGAACGTAAACGGCTATAAATCTTTGCGATGGTGCATGCAGAGCTCAAACGAGTGAGCAGTGTGAGTTATATTTTTGCTTAGCGAGAGGCGTAAGAGCGGAGCAGAGGGAAAACCAGAGAAAACGAGGTGGAAAGGGATAATCAGATTTCGTGAGTAATTTATGCCATATGTATTTTTCTAGAAATGTGGTTAGAGTTTATATTTCGATGATTTGACGAGGTTAATTATTTGACAGTATTCTTTGGGAGGTGAGTTCGCACATCTGTCTCGAGAGCTTCAAGAAGTTTGATTTCAAGATTCTCATACCGTCGCAATCATCATCTGCTTTAGTCGAGTTAGTGTAAATATTAGTACATTGCAAAGACGATACTTGTACATGAAGAATAGAAATAATAATGGTCAATGTATTAGGAGTATGAGATTTAATGACACCCTTAGGACACGAATAGAACCGTGAGTTTGTGAATAATATTTTGTACTTCTTTGTGTTGTTAGTGCAATTAAAAGTAGTACGGTACAATTGCTAGCAAGACACACATTAATAGTAGTAGTGTTAGCAAAACGAAATTTGTGAAGTATCCAAAAAGCGGTAGAGAATAACAACACCGTTATTAGTAAAAAATAGTACCATTTAGCACTTAAAAATATGGCCGGTAGGTAACATCCGCTTAACATAAAATATCGCGTATTATTTTTGTAGTATTTGTATGGCATGAATGGATCATTATTCGATGAAACGAGATTTGTGAAGTATGTAAGAATCGGTAGAATAACAAAGACCGTTGTTAGTTAGAAAATTAGTACCATTTAGCATGAAAATATGGCAAGATCGGTAATATCCGTGTAATGTAAAATGTCGCTGTTATTTTTATAATATTGTGAAACAAATGGTACGCGTGAATGTAAAATACCGTTGGAGGATTTAATTTGGTAGGCGCAGAATAAGTCGGACGATTAGTAAAATCGGGACTAAATAGTGAGATATTCAAGTCAAGATTTGTATGGCATGAATGGACCGTTAGTTCGGTAACGAGATTTGTGAAGTATGTAAGAATCGGTAGAATAACAAAGTACCGTTGTCGATTAGAAAATTAGTACCATTTAGCAATCGAAAATATGGCAAGATCGGTAACATCCGTGTAATGTAAAATGTCGTGATGTTATTTTTATAATATTGTGAAACAAATGGTACGCGTGAATGTAAAATCTTGTTGGAGGATTTAATTTGATAGGCGCAGAATAAGTCGGACGATTAGTAAAATCGGGACTAAATAGTGAGATATTCAAAGGAAGATTTGTATGGCATGAATGGATTGTTAGTTCGTGTAACGAGATTTGTGAAGTATGTAGGTAGAATAACAAGATCTCGTTGTCGGTTAAAAATTAGTACCATTTAGCTTGAAAATATGGCAAGATCGGTAACATCGTGTAATGTAAAGTGTCGCTGTTATTTTTATAATATTGTGGAACAAGTGGTACGCGTGAATGTAAAATACTTTTGGAGGATTTAATTTGGTAGAAGCGCAGAATAAGTCGGACGAATAGTAGAATCGAGGGACTAAATAGTGTAATATTCAAGGCAAGATTTGTATGGCATGAATGGACCGTTAGTTCGTGTAACGAGATTTGTGAAGTATGTAGGTAGAATAACAAAGACCGTTGTCGGTTAAAAATTAGTACCATTTAGCATTGAAAATATGGCGAAGATCGGTAACATCAGTGTAATGTAAAGTGTCGTGTTATTTTTATAATATTGTGGAACAAGTTTACCATAGCTTGCGTCTTTTCGCTATGGTAGGTACTAAATGGCGTAAATTATAGATTTGTCCGTGTTTTATGGTGACGGCGTTGTTCGAGAGGGTCGCGATGGGCGGACCTTCGAATCGCGAAAGGAAGATGATCAGGGCCCGTGTGCGGCGGAGATGAGTCCGGCCGACCTCGTGCTTGCGTGAGGCGCGATTCGACCGGAGATTTCGAAAGAAGCTTGTCATCGAGGCGGTGCATCTCGAGTCGGCGAAGGTTCCAAAGAACTACGTGTGTGACCTATGCAAGATCGTGGGAAGCACGGTGTGGGTGGAATACATGCAAATTGTAATGAACCCTAGAGCGTTGATACACGTCGGCCGATGGTGTATGTCCGCTCTCGGACGGAGGCCAACCCTCTAGTCCGTTGGCGGCGCGGCTGCGTTGAAGCATCCTCTGGGCCATCGATGAGAATGTCGGTGCGGATGCCTTTGGTGAATGAAGACATCGGACGGTGGTGGTGCGCTCGCGTTGATTGCCACGAGCACCTAGAAGGCATGTCGGACGAAGCAACGTCCGATGAAGACGATGATGTCAACACCGATAGCGGCGGAGAGGACGATGCGGCTCAAGTCGGTGGCATTGTGTCCACCGATGTGGAGTATGTGTCTTCACGGTTGGACGATATGGCAATGACTTCTCTCGTTGCACGGATGAAGCCGTAATCGAGTGGGCCTTCAATCAGACACTCTGGCTTTGGTAGGGCAACGATTCCTCACGAAGAGTGCCGCCCGACAAGCAATTGCTAGATATGCGGTAAACATCACCGCACGCATCGGGTGTGCGTGTCGAACCAGAGACCTACGTTGTGAAGTGCATGGATCTTTGAGTGTCCGGCAAGATCCGTGCCCACAAATTCAAGGGTGAGAGTTTAGGCTTCAGATAACGATCCTGACGGACCACACTTGTGTGCTTGCCGAGCCACCGCAGGAAGCACGTAAATGTCACGTCCTCATATGTAGCCACCGATTTCTCACTTGGTCACAAGGACGTGACCGCTTCACCGAAGATATCGATGGCGGCGTAGTTAACATGGTGGGATATCCCGTTAGCTACGGCAAGGTGTGGCGAGCGAAGAAGAAAGTTATAGAGATGATGTATGGCACGTATGAAGAGGGTACAACCTTGCTCTCGCATGCTTCACCGATTCTTTGAAACCAATCTCGGGACCTACATCAACAAGATGGATAGGCCGCACCCGCGAGGGGACCCAACTGCTTCATCCTCGATCGTGTGTTTTGGGCATTCGGCCCCGCTATTGAGGGCTTCAAGTATTGTCGGCTGTGCTTAGCATGGATGGTACTTTCCTATCCGGCAAGTGCTGTGGGCACCATATTGATGGCGGTCGCGGGCGGACGCCAACGACGACCGCCTACTCCGGTGGCCTATGCACTCGTGGAAAGCGAGAACACAGAGAGGTGGTTGTGGTTTCTAGTAAATGTGAAGCAAGTCGTTGTCCGAGACCGCTCGAACGTATGCCTCATCACCGATAGGCATGCCGGGTTAATGTCGCCATCGGCACCATGCAAAGAGGACACGACCACCGTACCAATGGAATAGCGTCGTCAATCGCTGGTGCATGAGGCATCTTGCCGCGAACTCCGCATGTAAGGTTCGCAACAAGGAAGTGATGAAGACATTCAAGAGGCTATGCATGCAAAACCGAGGCGGAAGTTCGAGGCCATATGGAGAGTGCTTGATGAGGAGACCGCAAAACATACGCCGCAATCCGCAGAGGGCTGTGTCAACAACTTCTCTCGGTGGATGCGATTGCACGCTCGTAACTAGAGAAGTGGTCCTCGCCGCATGACACCGACGGCGCGAGATACGGCATAATGACAACTAACATGTCCGAGGTTTATAACGGTGTCTGAAGGGTGTTCGGTCCCTCCCAATCGGTGCCATCGTGGAGAGACACAGAAGCAGACCGTTGGATACTTCGTGAAGCAGGGGATGAATGCAAGGAGGCATCGGGCGAGGAAAGCGGTTCTCGAGCGAATGCATGCATACATTGAGAAGAAAATAGAGAAGGCTCGCTCCCGACGCCCGCACCATGGGACGAGTCGGCGGAAGTTTGAAGTGCGCCTACGGGAGAAGTTCGTCGATGGCCATTGCGAGAGGCTACCGTAAGCAAATGTGCACTGTCGTGATGTGGCGATATGCACATGCAACAAGCCACAAGCTCTTTGCTGACAAGCCATGCTCGCATGTATATGCGGCGTGCAGTTCTCCGTCGATCTTCGTGGTCGTACATCTCGAGTACTTCAAAGGCCGATCATCTGCTCGGGACATGGAGTTCGGAGTTCAACTCGTCACGGCTTGGACATGCATTCTGAGGAGCTATGGCACGGGCAAGTGACTTGGTGTCGAATGATTCTTTGAAGCGGAGCGGCCGTGGGCGATGGCGATCACGGCGAATCCAGAATGACATGGGCGCAAGTCGGGAGACGGAAGAGCCATACGGAAGTGTCGTATATGCTTGGACGATGGGGCATACAATGAAGAAGCGCCCTAATCGGGCGGCTCATCGACTAATCCGTAGTTCGTAGTACCGTGTTACGTATGTCATGTTACCTAATGTTATATTACGCATTGTTATATCTTGTAATGTTATTTTTATGTCCCCTGTGTTCCTTATTTGTGTGCGGTTAGTACCTTCATGTAGTCTACATTATTTTGCTATGCAATATGACGTACTGTGCTATCTATGTCTTGTTATGTGCTATCCTGTCATAACATTATATTTGTTATAACATTATATTTGTTATTATGTCACGTGATATTATGTTACACGTATTAATTTTTGGTTTTGATTTCTTCTTGCAGGACATGGCTGCCCACCCGCAGACTTTGCTTGACCCATTCTACGATGCCAAGCATCGTAGCAGGGTCTGGCTTACAGGTGCCCAGCCACCGTCTTTCGTGCTTAGGGCCCCGAAGGAGCACTGGCCTATGGACGAGCGGTACGTGCCCACCCTACGGGAGTCAGGGCTACTGCCGCTAGCCCGGATGATGGACATCGGGCAATCCTTCACTTTCGACGCGGCTCTCTTCTCCGCGCTAGTGGATCGTTGGAGGCCAGAGACCCACACTTTCCACTTCCGCTGGGGGGAGATGACGGTCACCCTGCAGGACGTTAGCTACATTACCGGATTGCCTATCAGGGGTAGGCCGATAGTTCCACCACCGAGGAGGTCGACCGAAAGTACGACATAGATGAGTTTGGCCATGCGGTCCTCGAGCGAGTTCGGGGTTCCTTTGTCATGGCTACGCGTTATATCCGATGCCCCAATGGCGCACCTCGGCAAGACGTGGTGAGGAGTCACCTTGTTGCGTACCTACTTTTCCTGTTTGGCTGGGTGTTGTTTCCTTCATCGCAGGGAGATGCTGTCCACCCGGCCTACATCCACATCGCGGAGGCTTTGGCCGACGCCCACGCCGACGAGGTCCTCGATCTGATTTTGGATCGGTGTGCTGCGCCACCTCTGTGGGATTGTGCGCGGCCGTGTGAAGACAACGGGAGGAGCCCGCTCGGCGATATGCTACACCTTCTGCAGATTATGGTCTTGGGAGCATTTTCTGTTGGCGCCGTGCATTAGGAGCCCATTCACCCGTATACTAATGATGTAGTCTTCTCGTTGGACACCCATCGATGCTCCCACAGCGGGCTTGGTGGACGGTGCCTACTTGGGATGGGCAAGGGGCGGACCTCGCGAGTTTACTCGAGTTTCATAACCATTTCGAGACTCGCATGAAGACGAAATAATATGGCAGCCACGGACTTACGAATTGTTGGCGAAGACGGCACCACATGGTTTGTCGCCCGATTGCACGCAGGATGGCGCTTACTGGTTGACGACGTGCCACCTCGTGTTCTACTATATGGTGGAGGCGTACTGCCCAGCTCGAGTAATGCGTCAGTTTGGACTGTACCAACAAATCCCTCCCCCAGTTGGCCCGTCTTTGACACGAAAAGTGCATATGTAAGTTTCGTTCGTAATTATTAACTGTAATATGTAATTATGTTTTGTAACTTACGACTACCATTCCTGAGCAATCTCGGAGGGGCGGAGGAGCGATGAGTGGCGAGACACGCGATTACAATGGGCGGCGCATGGGACGAAGACGCCGCGGGCGGGTAGTTGGGAGGGTCGACCATACGACCTCGAGTCTTACGTCGCCTACTTGAGTGGTACGTGCCTGCGTGCGAGCACGACTTACTACGAGACCTCCCGAAGGCCCGATGAGGTTACCGCGGCGTCGATAGGTTGGCCTCGGCCACCTACACACCGTAGCAAAGACGGCAAGATGAAGCCAGTACGACCATCCATTACATCTCAATTCACATTTCAATTACTAATCATGTATTTCCTGCGATGCGGCGTGCGGCCGTATCTTTGAGGAAAGTTCGGTGCAATACGGAGGAGGCCCACCTCGAAGTCTAGTCTAGTCGGGGTTCTACGATCGATCATGGGCGAGTCTAAGGGCATCATGAGGGCATTGACATGCGGTCGTCACGATGGCGTTGCCATGCGGTGCGGTGGCGAGGCACTCGACCTTTATCTCCTGGCCGTCACGCGGCGGCATGGGCGGAAGACGCTCGGCGTTTGCGTTCTTCTTCCGCGCAAACATGGCCTTGAGATACGCAGTACAAAACTTACATTTTGATGTCATACTTCAAGTACTCTCTCCAAATGAACTGCTCGGTAATGAAATACCCTTTTACAAAGACGAGTAGAGATCAATCCCTCATGCCTTCGTCATCTAGGCCTAAGAGACTTGCCCGAGTCCTCGAGGACATTTTCCGCAAGATTTCGGATTCGGGCAGCTTACAACCCCACGCCTTCCACGGCCGGTGTAGGCACATCCTATACACAGCGCCACATGAGGTACAAGAACTTTGATTGGAGTTATTATCGCTAGTGAACATACCTTTCTCGAGGTAACGATAATTTCGTTCGTGCCACGTCCTTTCGCAGGATCCGCGTAGGATCAAACACTCGATCTTGCGTCGGCGGTGCCGAGGTGCATACACCGATGACGTGGACACCCCGATCGAGACGTAGCACCGGGTAGTACTTATTGTGGTGGATTTGCCGCGACGCGCTACCGCAAACACCCACCTCCGCATACTTGGTTGGCTCGAGGCGGTATGTACGTGCGCTCAGTCGTTCCTCGCGACGCCTTCGTAACAACACGTGTGCGCAGGTTTATCGGGACGAGTTCTCCCGATGGCGAGCCATCTACAGACCCGCAGGATCGCGATAAGTGTTTAACGTAATTTTAATGCACTCGCTTTTACGCACTTTTACTAACAATGCATTTCTATGCGGTATCCCCGTGGGTGTCCGACATGTTGGGTGTATTCGGTACCACCCGGCAGCGATGCCCCTCCCGTGATGTAAGAGGCACACTATGACTTGCGAAGCACGACGCACGAGCCCGACCGGTTCACGTTCGGAAGACCAACTCCGCCGTCCGCAAAGCGGCGACTGATCGTAATTGACGCTACAAGGCAATGACCGGTTGTATTGATTTACTGCAGTGTGTATGTCTAATTGATGTATGCCTTCGGCCTATTCTTTGTACTTTCGTACAAGAAGCGAAGGCAAATAACAATGTTAAATGCATAATGGTGCGATGTCAGAAATAGTATGATAACAACACTATTATTAGTACAAAATTTAGTACACACAGTGCGAGCACGATAAGTGTTACTTGTACCGTGGCCGTATTATATGAAAACAAGTTTGGTGACCTTTAGCTCCGTGCTCGGCTTTTCGAGCGATTAGATAACTCACGGGTGTGTAGCTTTGTCGGAGAGATTACACAAGTCATAGGTAGCAGCTTTGTCGGTCGAGTTGTCATTTCAATATGAGGCCCTAAGAACCTAACACGAAGAAAGATATTATATGGACATTACATAATCCGATTGTATGCCTTTGCCTCTATAAGTAGGCCTTCATACAAGCTCGCTTGCACATATCCTAATCATCATCCCATTCCTTTCCTCCAAAGGCCATGTCTCAATCGGCGAGCTCAGTGGAATCGGAGGGCCCGTGGCGCTTGCCACATCGCAAGGCGAGTTGATTGCCCTAATTGTCGTGTGAAAGCTAATGTGTTCTACTCCACCACCGAGGCAAATAACGACCGGGTCTTCTACAAGTGCCCTTTTTCTCCGTAAGTGAAAAGTTCATTTGCTTTCTTTTCATTGGACTTGTGTAGTTCTTTGGAGATATCTCATTTCTTTGCACGTAAAAGTATGTTTACCTCATCACGTAGGTGGAGGATGCCAATATTTCCAATGGGCGGACACCATGGACACCACAAGTACCATCGAGGATGCATCCTACTATGGAGGAGAGGATGGACCCTATACTCGAGCAGGTGAACATCTTGATGTTCAAGATGGACCGTATTTTAGATAATGTCAAATGGTTGGAGAAGATTGTGTGTGCGGCTATCCTTGTTGTCTTGGTAGCTATTCTTGCGAAGTAGTTTGTTTCCTATAGAGGAGACATAGTTGGTCATGGATGTCTTGAAGAGGTTTCCAAATATCATCTTTTGCTTTGTTAAGCGATGTGTAAGTCGATTAGCTACCATCGCTTTCACTTTTTCACCGGATGTCAATACATGTGGCATCTTTTTCATGGTCATATAAGCCTTTCAGGCATCCCGTGAAATACCGTGTCCAAATGGGAAATAGTCATAGAATAGCTCAGAAGTATTCGCTGATATCTATACTAACGCAAAATCATTTTATTTCTTACCGGCTTTGCATACAAATTTTGTAAAAACAAATACCCTACATGACCACAAACTGGACATATTTCATAACACTTAAGCCTTTCCGGCGGCTCGTAAAACAACTCGTTCGAACACAAATTTTGGGGGAATTGATCCAGAAAGATACTTCACTACATGGACAACTAAATTATAGTAAAATATCAAAATTACAACTTATTTACCATGTAAAATCCGATAGCGCAAACACCATGTATGATAATGTTACCGGGGCTCTATTTTATGAAAACGACTTTCCAAGTCTTAAACTAAAATATCCGTAATGCAAGAATCGTCACATAACCACGTAGTAACAACAAATAACCGTCGAAATTATTGCCATGCATGAACGACGTTACTTCACACTAGGAAATGCAAGAATCATCACATAACCGTGTAGTAACAGCCAATAGCTGTACAAAATGTTGGATCCAACATGTACAAATTAGTGCCATGCATGAACGCGAGCTTGTTGCTTTTGCATCTTGAATTGACAACTCCGTGCACTGCTTTTTCGGTCGATTAGACAACTCACGGCGTGTAGCTTTGTTGGACCGAGTAGACTACTCACAAGTACCCGACTTTGTCGGGCCGAGTAGACTAGGCATAGGCGGCATGCACATTACTCGACACCCGCATGTATGGTGCCTTTTCACCGACGTGACTTCACACTCCGTGGTTTTTTGTCCGTCTGAACGTTTCAATCTTACCTTCCAACACTTAGTCCATACACCACTCCTTCGAGTCTACAAAAGGCCAAACCGCAGGGACACATACACAGCTCCCACTAAAACTTCGCCATGGCTGGGTCCTCCAACACAGATTCTCGTGGACACGATATGAGCGGCTTAGCCCTTCATTACACGATGAAGGTTACGAAATGGGAAAAATGATCCGTTCAACGAGGACAACCTAAGTATAGTGGTGTCCAAATTGCAAGGGTGGCGTCCAGGCATTATCGGCGTGACATGACAACCTCGGCACGAACCTCGTGACCACCGACGACCTCAAGGCGCACTTGCAAGGGTGGCGTCGGAGGTATTCGGGGTATGCGAACTAGCCGACCACACTTGCTCTTTAGGTTTCTCTACAAGACATTCTGAGTCTGCGATCTTTGGACGACCGATCTGCAGAGCATATTAAGGTTAGTCAATTTATATTTGTTCACCATACTCATATTTTTAGTATTACCCACAAGTTCACTAATTCGTATGTGCTCGTCTTGTGTGTTAGTCATTCCGGAGGATCTGAGAGTTTTGAACAAAGATATCCCAGAATTCTTTGCAATGCAAATGCTCTTCGGCAGGGGTGTGATGCCTGGTTCCCACAGAAGACGCATAAGAGAGTCTAACTTAAGGGGTAGAGGTCGACCCAGTACTACTACCGCATCAAGTTCAAGAGGACGTTCAACCACCACCAGAGGGGGGCTTCCTCCTAACTTTGCAAACGGCGACAACGATGGCGGCAGCGATTTCGTATCACCTAGACCTAGACGTTCAAGCACTATCACAACAGCCCGTTTAAGCACTACTACAACAGGTCATTTAAGAACCAATGCAAGAGGACATTCCACCAACACTACAGGAGGGCTACCTCACAACCATGCAAATGACGATGATGATGACGATTTCATGCCACCAGAGTCACGAACCTTGCGTCCACGAAGTCCTCCAAATCTCGCGATGATATTCCATCAAGCCCTCTAAGGTATCCATACCCGAACCCGTCGACCACCAATATACGATTATCCTGTTTTTGACCGTCTATTAAGCAACCATGGCCATAGAGTGTGTGGTTTTGTGACCTAGCCTTTCACGAGGCATATTTCTACGAAATATGTTGTATCGATTCTATGAATTCTCTACGAAATATAAACTGTCACAATTTTTGTAACTTACTGCAACATGATCGTCAAATGTGATAATCTTCTCAAATTTTTATGAAAATATAGTTGATGTCTCAGAAACCTCCACAGGAAATTTCATAATGTATCAACGTGGTTAATTCCATTTTTTGTTCGCTTCAAACTTACTGGTGGGTGTTTTATCACGACAGTCGTAATGTTTGAATTTTTATAAATTCCACGTAGGTGATAATCTTCTCAGATTTTTATGAAAATATAATTGATGTCTCAAAAACTCGCACAAAAAATTTGAGATTTCATCAACATGGTACGTTTCATTTTTCGTTCGCTTCAAATTTACTCGTTAGTGTTTCATCAAGACAGTTGTAATATTAGGAATTTTTAAAAATTCCTCATATGTGATAATTGTCTCAAAAAATTATAGAAATATTATTGATGTGTCACAAACCTCTACAAGAAATTTCATAATTTTTCAACGTAGTTACAATCCGATAAATATTTTTCACGTTCCCCACGAGTGGAAAAAATTATTTTTAAGCGGATTGACTCCACTGGACATAGGCGAAAAAAATTAAAAAATAATTTCTCGCCGACGCAGTCCGCATGAGGAAAAAAAAATTCCTCGTATTGGAACCGCTAAAAAGCTGTTTATAGCTAGATTTGCAATTTACGGAGGCGAGAGGTATTTACGAAAAAATTTGTGAACCACGAGTCCCACTCGTGCGGCCGCGCCGCATGCCCGCACTCCGCCTCGCTGGCCCCACCCAGGCCACCCGCGCCACGCCGGGCGCGCTCGCCTACCGCCGCCCCGCACCGCGCCCGCTGCCCTTCCCCGCTAGCGCCCAGCTTAGCGCGAGTTCAGTGGTTTGGAGCCACTGAACTCGCCGGCCACGAAAAAACAATAAAAAAATAATAAAATAATAAAAAAATCGCGGATGAGTCGCTGAAACTGAAAAAAATTAAAATTTTTTTTCGCGCAACCGATCGCGAGAATAAATCAGTATCGAGGCTATTTTTTCGCAAATCCGTTGGATACGAGGCTAAATACGTAAAAAAAACATTTTCGGACGCTACAACAGTAAAAATTTCGCCAGCTTACGGACAAGGGAGTAAATGAACTCCAGCTATATATACTGGCGATGACCTTGGAAGGAACAGTGACAAAGCAGATCGATGCAGTAGTGGACAAAGAACAAAAACAGGGACTCGTGGGTTAAATCAATGGTCGGTGAAAAACTAGTACGGTCGGTGAAAAACTAGTACTAACTTGCAGTAGATTGATTCAGCTAAAATACTAAATGCAAAGATCAACAAATAACCGGTAACACAAAGTTTGTACAACCTTGGGAAGTTTTACTGTTCCTTAGAATTGACTTTAGACCTTTCTTGTGCAGTAGGTGGAAGGCGTAAAAGGCCCCTTCTACGGGGCGGAGCATGCATGTACGCCTACTCTTTTGAGCTAGCTCTATGATTATTTTTTCTATTTCTATATTAAGTAGTTAGCCTTACAAATATGCTATAGATATTAATTATGTCCGTAGACATTTTTGTCAAACAACTTAAAGAGACATGTGAAATAATCCAGAAAATTATCAAACACAAAAATGATCATCAATTAAGTAATGACGCATATAATTAAAACATGTCACGAGACTAATCAACATTTTATTAATTCACTAATGTCATACAAAATTGATACACCAAAATCAAATACAACAGTTGATACAACAATCGAAATACACCAAAAAGATTACAACGACCTACAATCTAAATCTTTAGGAGACCTGCAGCTTCAATCACCTGAAACCATAGCCACCAACACAAACACATACACATTCACAAGTAATTAAAGAATTAGAAACTAAATTGCCATCAGACCTATATGTGATTAGATCACGCTCATCAAGATACCAGACCATTTGAGGCCAGTCTGCACCTCTCGCTAGATAGGTTATCATCATTCGCTTAAACAAACCTATTTTTATCGGTATTCATAGCCAATGTACCAAAAATATTCTACAGTAAAAGGTAAAACCTCTCGTAGTAAAAGTTGAAATCACCTCGATTAAAAAGGAAGCAAGCCAGCCGAACCTCCCCAAGATCACTCGTTTTCTCTCTACCCACACAACCATCGAAAGCCAGAACCACCCAGCAAAGCCAAAGCCAGCTTTCCCCAATCCAGAACCCTCCTCCCAGTCCAGTTCATTTCCACCCACACAACCAAACCACAGAAGCCAACCACCAGGAACAAGCAAGCCAAGCCAGGGAGTCCCGGCCAACCGAGGAGCAAGAAGAAGGGCTCAAGAACCAGGAGGAGAAACCCTAGGTCAACCAACAGAAGGGCACGATCCGAGCAAGCCAAAGCCACGTCCACCTGCAAGCGACCACATCGCCAAACCACCCTACAGCCCTCCCCTACCGAACCAAACCCGACCGTGCGAGGCAACAAATGTCACTACACATCCTTTTATTGCTATCTTTGATGTTAGTCGTTCAAATCAACACATGAGAATAGGCCATCACCATCACCGATCGACGATCAATATATAGCAAATAGATGGGAAGCAGTAGAGTACCGATAGCATTAGAGACGGCCTCAGCTTGATGTGCACGGCCGGCACTGGCCACCACGTGCTCCCTGGCACACGAAAGACCCTGGGTACTGTCTCGGTACCACAAATCATGTAACGACCTTCTTTTTTTATATAGAATATCAAAAAAGATGATCTATACGTATATAGTACTAGTCCCATGATCAGTGGCTAGTACACAAATTTACAACAACTGGAATCACAACCATACACAATATTATTAAAGCGAAAGCTATTTATACAATGTAATCTTACAATTCAGAGTATATTGCAGCGGAAAAAAGCAAAAGTCTTATAATATACCCATCAAACCCTCAGATAACTGACAAGGCATAAACCCTAGAGAAACTCGCTAACATGATTCCCGCAACCTGCGCCAATGTATATATCATCTGGAGGTTCGCTATCTTCACCTAAACCAACGAATAAGCAAGAGTGAGTACTTTAGTACTCAATGAGACTTAAGGTGTATTTGCAAAATCTGATGTCGAGCTATATCAAAGGAGCCTTCTTCGGTTAATTGCATAAAACGAAATTTAACAAGTAAATCAAGTAGTAATTTGCAAGACGGAATTTGTAAAAGCAAGTTTGAATGGTAAATAAATAAATGAGAGTAGTATAGCATATAATAACTCATAGTCCTCCATGAATGTGAGAATCGCACCATTTCCCGTCAACACATGGCATAATCCAGTTCTTACCAACACATAGCAAAACAGCTGATACCAATACTTGGCAACACATGGTATAGTATTGAATCATCTGCAGGGTAAGCTTTCCAAAACAAACATTTTTGAAAATAATAAATTATCTAACTATATGATGACTTTACCAACTGCTCTTAACTGCGGGCGCGGCTTTTCGAAAAGCTTTAAACTTTGCGGAGGTATAAAACTTTATGCACAAGTCGTGACCTTTTCTTTTTGCCGCTATTTTTACACTCATTTGACACGTGGCTAGAATGTTCATGACGAAAACCTTTACATTACCTAGGTTAGCTTTGTACCAACTCGGTAACGACAAACCCTTCCTAAGATGGCAGAAGATATTTGTAAGCCCATTGTACTCTCAACAGGCTATTCCTCGCGAGTTCTCACTTTTCAATGCTCTAATCCGACGGAAGATATTTGTACAATGCTGCACTCTCAATAGTCGCTCTAATTGAGTCCCTACTCCCCCATCATAGCAAGGCGTACACCGTTGTATTGGTATGCATTTATCCACACCTCTGTGTGGAAACCCCTTCCAGGTAATCAGTCCTAGAAAGTCTGTACATCTCCAGCCTTCTAATGCGCAAAGTTAAACTAGATAACTTAATTGGTTTAAGGCTATCCCACACCAGCACTTATGGTTGTATATGTTCTTGGCCTGATAACAACCCATAGATCAGTCCTTAATCCGACTCTGGCGAAAATCTCCCCTACACTACATGCAAGCCACATACACATTCGGCTATTGCCAATAATCGCTTGTGTTAAAATCATAGTTTTGTTTTCATTTTTAACCAAAATACCAACGACCTTAATTGTCATATCCAATATTTTTAAATTATCAAGAAACAGTTTAATCTGTTTATTTTAATTCCAATACTAAACATGGCTAAGTATAATTAATATATACTCAGAAGCACATGCAAACAATACCGTACTATCTGGGGGCATGAACGCCATCTAGATCTAGAGCTAGCTAGCGATAAATTGTGTGTGGAGATTTCAATTTGCAACTAACTGTTGTGCCATTTTGGTTATAAATGAGCGTACTCTAGCTTCGAAGTCCACACGAGAATTTGAGCATGCACGTCGCTTCTGAGAAGACGATCGGAATGCGCACGTTCTGTTTCTTCTTCTAGATCTAGATGCGCGGGCGGAAACATATTAAGAAGCGCATGCAAATAACATCGTACTGGAAAATATAATCCGGTAGTAAATCACAAATACATTTTACTATAGAACAACTGATAAATTTACTGGTGAATCAATTACGTGGTCAAACTGACTAGTTAATGCGTTTTATAGTTTGTACACGAATCTGTTTTCTCTTTGTTTTAGCCATATCTTTTTATTGGTAGCTTCGATTTGCAAATTATTTTCACTAGTAGCTTATTGACAGTGAGAGGAATAAAATGGTATAAGTCTCGCAATTAAACAGTAATTTTGCTGACCGGTAAAATAAATTACTATTTTTATAATATGAAATTACTACATCGACAACTGGAAATTTATCGTACAGTATAATCGAAAAATCCTAGCAGATCAGTCATTTGGCAGTAAAAGTCTGTAAAAACTACATGTACAAGTTCTGAAAAATTCTCAAAACATTACCACACATAGAGGATGTGAGCTTCTACAATCATGTAAAATTTGAATATTAACTCGGTCATATTTGAAAGATATGAAAATGACGCATTTACTATTCATCATTGATTTCAAATACAAGCTTCTACAAACTTGTAAAATTTGAAGACTAAACTCACTTGTATTTGAAATATAAGAAAATAATAAATTTACTATTCATCATTGATTAGTGCTTGTTAATTTCGTATCTTTCAAATGAGATTGATTTTGGTTTTCAAATTTTACAGCCATGTAGAATCTTACTTCCTCTACTTATGGTAATTTTTTTTAGAACTTTTGAAAACTTGTGCGTGTGATTTTCCTGAATTTTACACGATAATAATGGTTTACATAAGATATGTTGCCTTTTATTATCCAGAGAATAACATGTTACTTGTTATTACACAAGATGTTACTAAACGGAAATAAAGTGAACTATCAGTAATTTAGCTCTGTTTATCGGTCCTGTAGTAAAATATTATATGGACGAATGTAAATATTGTTGTAATATATGATAAAATCAACTGAAAACTTTTCGTAAAAATGTTAGACGTCTGTTCATAATAAAATCCAACAAAGATAAGCCATTTCGCAGTACACCATCTTTATTATGTAAAGTCTTTGAAAACCATATGCACATGTTTTGAAAAATTCTCAAAAAATTACCATTCGTAGAGAATGTGAACTTCTACAACCCTGTAAAATTTGAAGACCAAACTCACTTGTATTTGAAATATATGAAAAGAATAAATTTATTTTTCATCATTGATTAGTGCTTGTTAATTTCATATCTTTCAAATGAGATTGATTTTGATATTTAAATTTTACAGGGATGTAAAATCTAACGTCCCCTACTTATGATAATTTTTTGAGAATTTTTGAAAACTTGTAAATATGATTTTCATGAATTTTAATTGATAATAGTGATTTACGCAAGATATGTTGCCTTTTACTATTCAGAAAATAACATGTTACTTACTATTACACAAGATGTTACTAAATTGAAATGAAGTTAACTATCATAACAAAAATTTAGCTCTATTTGTTAGCCCTGTAGAAAAATATTATATGAACGATCGTAAATGTTGCTTTAATAGATGATAAAATCAATTGAAAACCATTCAAAAAAATTTTAAGCGTCTGTTCAGTAGTAAAATCCTATACAGATCAGTCATTTGGAAGTACACCATACTTATCGTATAAATTTCGTGAAAACCAAATGTACAAGTTATGAAAAATATCAAAAAAATCACCATACGTAGGGATGTGAGTTTCTACAACCTTGTAAAATTTCAAGACAAAACTCACTTGCATTTCATTGAGATTGATTTTGGTTTTCAAATTTTACACGGATGTAGAATCTGACCTCCCCTACTATGGTATTTTTTTAGAATTTTTGAAAGCTTGTACATGTGATTTTCATGAGAGTTACACGATAAATAGGGGTTTACACAAGATATATTGCCTTTTACTGTCCAAAAAATAACATGTTATGTTCTATTACACAAGATGTTACTAAACCGAAATAAAGTGAACTATGAGAATAAGATTTTAGCTCATTTATCGGCCTTGTAGTAAAATATTATACGGATGATCAAACATTGCTATAATAGATGATAAAATCAATTGAGAACCTTTCGTAAAAATGTTAAGCATTTGTTCAGTAGTAAAATACTACACAAATCAGTCATTTGGCAGTACACCATCTTTATCATATAAAGTCCGTGAAAACCATATGTGCAAGTTCTAAAAAATTCTCAAAAAATTACAATATATAGGGGATGTGAGTTTATACAACTCTGTAAAATTTGAAGACAAAACTCACTTGCATTTGAAAGATATGAAAAGAACAGATTTACTATTCATCATTGATTAGCGCTTGTTAATTTCATATCTTTCATATGAGATTAATTTTGGTCCTCAAATTTTGCAGGGATGTAGAATCTCATCTCCCGTATTTATGATAAATTTTTTTGACAATTTTTGAAAACTTGTATATATAATTTTAATGATAATTTTTTTTTACACAGTATATATTATTTTATATTATATAGAAAATAACATATTACTATCTATTAAACAAATTGTTACTGTATTATGTGTAAACTATCTTTATCATACAAAATATATGAAAATCACAAGTACCAGTTTTCAAAAATTCTAAAACAATTACCATACATAGGGGAGGTGAACTTCTATAACCCTGTAAAATTTAAAAACCAAACTCAATACCATTTGAAATATATGAAATTGACAAAGCGCTAAATAGTGCAAAATCACTATTGAGTCGAATTTGTATTTTTCATATCTTTCAACTGAGAATGATTTTTGTCTTCAAATTTTATAGAGCTGTAGAATCTCACTTCCCCTACTTATGATAATTGTTTCAGATTTTTTTTAAACTTTTACATGTGGTTTTCACGAATAAGAATTTATTTATATTCGTTGGCCCTTTAGTAAAATGATTGAAAATTCTCAAAAAAATTCATACATAGGGGAGGTGAGATTATACAACTTTATAAAATTTGAAGAACAAAATCAATTTCAGCTGAAAGATATGAAAAAGACAAATTTAGCTCAATAAGTGATTTTGCATTGTTTAGCGCTTTGTCAATTATATATTTTTCAAATGCAATTGATTTTTATCTTCAAATTTTATAGAGTCGTAGAAACTCATCTCCCTACGTATGGTAGTTGTTTGAGAATTTTATAAACTTGTACATGTGGTTTTCATATATTTTACGCGATAAAAGTTGTTTACAGGATATAGTAACATCTTGTGTAATAGTGAGCAATATATTATTTTTTGTATAGTAAAAGTTAACATAACCTGTGTGAACTATAAAATCAGTAACATCTTATGTAATAGTGAATAATATGTTATTTTTTGGATAGTAAAAGCCAACATACCCTATGTGAACTATAAAATCTATGAAAACCAAATGTACATATTTTCAAAAATTCTTAAAAAAATACCATACGTAAGGAAGGTGATATTCTACAATCATGTAAAATTTGAAGACAAAAATCATTCTCGTTTGATAGTTATAGCTAAATAAAAGATATAAAAAATCATATACAAATTAGAAGTGGTATTTATTAGTCGACTGTTCGGTAGCGCATGGCTCGGTTAGTCTGAGTTAAATAGCCTGAGGTACAATAAGCTATTCTATACGAGAACAGAATGTCGTTTATATATATATATATATATATATATATATATATATATATATATATATATATATATATATATATATTAATGCTATTCTACAGCTGGGTATAAAATAGCTTATTTTACTTTCGAGCCATTTAACTCAGTTAGATCGAACGATACAACGCACTAAGCAGCACATCGAACTGACGTGGCAAAAACCAATTAATAAAAGCACTCCAGTTTTGTAATTCGGTAGTAAATCACAAATACATTTTACTATAGAACAACATATGCAATTACTACCAAATCAGTTGCTAATTAATGCGTTGGTCAACCCAACTAGTTAATGTGCATTGTAGTTTATACATTAATCTATTTTTTATTTATTTTAGTCATATCTTTTTATTGGTAGTTCGGATTTGCAAATGGTTTCACCAGTATCTTACTGACATCGAGAGGAATAAAATAGTATAAGTCTTGCTATTAAAAAGTAATTTTGATGATGGGTAAAGTGCATTACTATTTTTATAACATGAAATTGCTACATCTACGATTAGAAATTACTATCATACAGTATAATTAGAAAATTATACACATATTAGCCATTTTGCAGTAAAAGTCCATAAAAACTATATATATAAGTTCTAAAAAATTCTCAAAAAATTAACATACATAGGAGATGTGAGTTTCTACAGTCCTGTAAAATTTAAATACCAAACTGGCTTGAATTTGAAAGATATAAAAAGAACATATTTACTATTCATCACTGATTTGCACTGTTAATTTTATATCTTTCAAATGAGATTGATTTTGATCTTTAAATTTTACAGAGATATAGAATCTCACCTCCCATACTTACGATAATTTTGAAAACTTGTAAATGTGGTTTCATAAACAAGAATTTATTTCATTTGTCGACGCTTTAGTAAAATGATTGAAAATTCTCAAAAATTATTGTACATGGTATGTGAGATTCTACATCCATACAACATTTGAATACAAAAATCAATCTTATTTTAAAGATATGAAATTGACAAGCGCTAATTGGTGATAAATAGTAAATTGGTCATTTTCATATCTTTCAAATACGACTGAGTTTGGTTTTAAAATTTTACAGGGTTGTAGAAGCTTACATTCCCTACGTTTGATAATTTTTTGTGAATGTTTCAGAACTTGTACGTATAGTTTTCACTGACTTTAGTGCCAAATGATTGATCTGTGCAGATATGTTGTAGATGTAGTAAATTCTGTTACCACTGAGTAAAATTACTTTTTTAATAACGAGACTTTTATCATTCTATTATTTTCGTCGTTAGTAAGCTACCGTGAAAATCATTTGCAAATCCAAGCTACCAATAAAAATATATCACTAAAATAAAGAAGAAATAGATTCATATACAAACCATAAAACGCATTAGCTAGTTGAGTTGATCACGTAAGTAATTCGATAGTAATAGTAAGATATATAGAAGATTCTAAAAAATTTACCATACGTAGGGGATGTGAGCTTCTATAGCCTTGTAAATTTTGAAGATTAAACTCACTTGCATTTAAAAAATATGAAAAGAATAAAATTACTATTCATCACAGATTTGTTCTTATTAATTTTATATCTTTCAAATGCGACTGAGTTTGGTCTTCAAATTTTACAGGGTTGTAGAAGCTTACATTCCCTATGTCTGGTAATTTTTTAAGAATTTTTTAGAACTTGTACATATAGTTTTCATGGACTTTTACTGTCAATTAACTGATGTGTGTTTGATTTTTCCAATTATATTGTATGATAGTAATTTCTAGTTGTATATGTAGTAATTTCATGTTATTAAAATAGTAATTTTTTTATCAGTCGATAAAATTACTGTTTAATAGTGATACTTATATTATTTTATTCCTCTCATCGTCAATAAGTTACTGGTGGAAACCATTTGCAAATTCGAGCTACCAATAAAAAGATATGGCTAAAATGAAGAAGAAACATATTCATGTACAAACTACAATACGCATTAACTAGTTGTGTTAACCAACACATTAACTGACAACAGATTTGGTAGTAATTGCATCTGTTGTTCTATAGTAAAATATATTTTTGATTTACTAACAGGTTGCATTTCTTAGTATAGTTTTTATTGCATGTGTTTCTCAGTACGTTCTAAGTGTAGATTAGCGCAACCGTGTGTGTATATATATATATTCATTTTTTTTTTGCGACGATACCAGGTCTGACTAGTTCGGTGTGCCCTGCCATGCACGCAAAGCCCAATCTAATCACAAACCTCGACAGCATGAATTCTAGTCTAATTCAGACATCCGTGACGCACTGGTGTATATAAACACAGGCAAAGTAATAGCTCTTCTAAAAAAACAAGATGAAGCACATACAAGCGAGGTTACAAATTTCGTTTATAAACGCAGGCAAAGTAATAGCTCTTCTAAAAAAACAAGATGAAGCACATACGAGCGAGGTTATAAATTTCGTTTTAGGACGATATCTCAAAGCGTCCAAATCCGATTTTTGTGATATTTGAACCTCGGATAAAATTTGAATGAAATTTAAAAGAAAATTTGAAATCCGGTAAATTTGAAACGGAAAACTAAAATTTCGACGAAATCGGCCAAAATTTCATTGATTTTCAATCGACTGTGAAATGGTCTCCGACGGATAGAAAAAATTGGGAAAAAATATTTAAAAACCATGCAATCATTTATATGCATTTCCTATCTTTTAATACAAAATCCTAAATATTTTCACATAAAATTCCCAAGTTAGTTTTTAGGGTTTCTTGAAATACAATTTAAGGCGAAATCCGAGCTAGGGTTTAGGATTTAGACGAAATACATCATTTATGTCTAAAATTCAAGTTATACTTTAGGCCAAAATACATTACTTAAGACCGAAATTCAAGTTAAGGTTTAGGTCGAAATCCAATTTAGGGTTTAGGGTTATGGCTATATAACTAGTATATGTATTTTTTTGTAAACTTTTCACATGTATTCCTCACAAAAGGCATTATACTTCTTTACAAAAAAAATTTAGTGCGAAATCCAGTCTAAAAACCATGCAAACCGGTCCAAAATGTCGAATTTTAATTTGAAATCACCGAGATTTCATTTGAAATTTATCGAAATAACTATAGCAACCCCTAATTTTTTAAAAAAAATTATTCCGCCAAGATTTTGAATCTTGTCTCCGACCGAAATCCGAGATTTTTTTTGAAATTTCGTCGAAATTTCAAACCTTACGTACGAGTGTGCGAAAACTGAATTACTCTCTCCTTCTAAGTTTATAGATCGTATTTTCTCTTGTTACATAAACCAAGGAAATATTAAGATGACTAGATTACTCCTATTATTATATGTAATCACTATATTCAATACTTACATTTAGAGAATTTTAAGTAAATCTAGATATTTATTTGTGTATAAATAAAATATCACGCTAATTTTTGCATTGAAACGTAAAATATGGCATATGTTTACAGCATTATTAAAAAAATACGCACTGAAAAATTTGGACGTAGTAAGTATCTCTACTACTTCTAATTAGGAGTTGGTGGCAGTGGTCCGTTCTCCTTTAGAGTATCTGATTCGTTATATCTAACATAAACAGCTGAAATAGAAGAGGATTTAATCATATGTTAGATGGAAGGATTTTATCATATTTTTTTTAATAGAAATATTATTTTAGCATATCTCTATTCACATGTTCTTACTATGGAAAGATATTATTCATATATCTTATAAATGGAAGGATTTTCTCATCATATCCTGCATGGATAGAAGGATATACTCACCATATCCCATAATACGGGAATTATATCTCATCATATATGGAAATTCATAGATTAAAAGGAAAGAATCACTCAACCAAATCACGTGCCAATCACAAAGATGTCGGAGAGACATGTCTTCCATCCGTTTGCGTGCGCTGCCTTCTGCTTTCATCTACTCCCTATTAGAGAGCACTCACTCTCATCTCCAGGAGGACAGGCCGATCGGTAGTGGAGACACACGCAGGAAGAGAAGAGAAAGGCTGCGTGCAAGAAGCAAGAAGATTTTCTGCAAGAAAAAGGCAATAACTTTCTCCTCCTTCAATGGTAAGGATTGATATCTCTCTACTAATTCTAACTAGTATAGTGTCTGTGCTAACGCTACGACGGCAGTACACCTGCTTATCAATTAAATGAGAAGATAAGTATGAATACAACACTTAATAATAAAAGAGAAATTTAGAATTTTAAATGAATTTAGAAAGAAAAACGGAACTAAATGGAGGTCGAATGGGCGAAAACGGGCTCCCAAAAGATTTTAAATCAAGAAAGAGAAAGAAAAAAGAATTTTCTAATTTTAGATTATTTTTTTTTGCCGCTTCCACAGAGAGCACAGCGTGCTCTCCAGGCTTAACCAGCGCAAGGGAGGGAAGGCGAGGGTGGCGGCGGTCATGATGGGTCAAGATCAGTGCGGCGAGATCACCGGCGCTGCGGGAGGAGTCACGGTTGCGGTGAATTTCGACGGGAAAGATGACGGTGATGGCTTGGGTTACCTCTAAAATCCGGCGATCTTTACAAGAAGGAGCACTTGGGGATTTACGCAATGCGATGGGGTGGAGGAGAGCTCGCCGGTTTTTATAGCTCCGAAACAAGCCTATTTATGGAAACCATAATTTGGGATCAAATCAGATTGGGAGGAAATTTTGGCAATAGAGCACAAAATTCGGGGAATTAACACCATAGATGGAAAGAGGAGATTTAGTGCGGGATTGATGGAGCTTTGGAGCTTCTTTCTTGCTTTAATGGAGGGAGGGAGAGAAGAAGCTTCTGCAGTGCAGGCTCTGACTAGAAGAAGCTACAGGTGAGTTGCCTTCATTTTTTTTAAATATAGAAGGATTTTTGAAAAGATAGCACATTAGGTTAAAAAATTCTAGAAAAATTCTCAAAAAAACTTTCGATTATTTTGTACTTAATAAAATTATTTTCAAAAAATTAAATTATAAATTTGCGAGAGGCACGGCTGCGAGGTCGTGACCAAGAACCTCGCCAGCGTCGGCAAAAGCCACCGATGGCGACCGTGGAGCCATTGCGGATTTGCGTTCTCCGACCGCTGCTGCTCCATCTCCGGTTTCCTTTTCCCAAAGACGTAATGTATGATCCTTTCCTTTTCCAGGACGTTTGTTTCCTTTTCCTTGATTCTAAGACGTTTGTTTCCTTTTCCTTGTTGATCTTGGGGTGAGGAAGGTCATTTGTGGGCCACGAGGATGATTTGAAAAATATGGAAAAATAAATCTGCGCTCGCCATTTGGATCCGCAAGGAAAAGAAGATAAAATTAAGCATTGCTTTCGCCATTACCGGTTCCGCGAAAAAATTGAAAAAAATTAAGTAGTACTCACAGACGTTGGTTCCTTAGATAAAAAATAAAAACAAAAATTCAACGCTCTTCGTGCGCTGAAATTAGGCTCTATGGGGCTAGATCCGTAAAAAAGTCTCGAGAAGGGTCATATTCGGAAAAAAAATACGATCACAATGCCAGGACAATAAAAAATTCAAGTCTTGTTTCTTTGCATGTGGATCCTCCCTGTTTATTTCTTTGTTTGATTCACCCTCCTTCCAAATATGTAGTACGTACAATTTTGGCATGTAAAAAATTCAAGTCTGGTTTCCTTGCATGCGGATCCTCCTTATTTATTTCCTTGTTTGATTTGCTCTCCTTCCAAATATGTAGGTGGGGGAGGTCTGTTGTGGGCCACAGGGATGATTAGACACACTAAATAATGGCCATCGGATGTGGGTGAGTAAAACTGAGGAAAAATCTGAGACGTTCATTTTGATGAATGCAAGTTTCTGGGGACGTTTTGCTGGGTGCACGAACATTGGGCCATCTCTAATAAGGTGCATTATTTAGGGTGGACGTAGGAAAAATTGCTTAGGTGCATTATAAAGGGGTATAGATTAAGAGTTGATGGCGATCGTCCGTTCTCCTTCATAGTACTTGATTCGTTGGATCTAACATGAACGGTTGAGATGGAAGATGATTTAACCCGATAGTCAAATCTCTTCGGAGGAGCAAACTTTTCCTAATATTGAAACATAACTAAAGTTAGTATTCTTTACAAATAAATTTTTTATCGCAAATTAAGTTTTTGTTGTAATGCACTAGTTTGGTATAAAATTCCTGCACTTGAAAAAGGCACCTCTCGTCAACGAGGCCATGTCAGCCCATCTCAAAGGGCCCAAACGCGTAGCTCGATCATCGGAGCCTGTGGAGGCCTGATTCGCGGTCCACCACACCCAACGGAAAAGAACAACCAAAGTGACGGAGGAAACAAAGAACGACAGCAGCATTCGATGCCGTTCCCCGTCCGCCTCCCGCCGCCGGCCACCGCCGCCGCCGCAGCAGCCGTGGCCGTCCTAGCCGCCGTCGCCCTCCGCCGCTACCTATCCTCACACTCCCGTACATCCTCCTCCACGGCCGCGTCCGCGCATAGGAGCAGCAACGCCACCCTCCTCGTGCTCTGCGGCAGGTCCCCCCAGGACCAGCAGCTCCTCGCCTCCGCCGCCAGCTCTCTCGCTCTAGGGGGGTGCGACTCCGGCGGAGGCAATATCACCGTCTCTCTCGCCTCCGACGCGCCCGCGGATGGTTTCGACGCGGGCGCTTACATGGGCGCGCTCCGGGCGCAGCGCTCCGGGAGGTGGATGCTATGGTCGCCGAGGCTGGCCTCCACCCACGACCTCGTGGTGCAGTGAGTGCGAGATTTTTTTCTTGAATCAAGCGGTGGAATTGGGATTGCTTTCTTACGTTGCCGTCGCGTCTGTTGGCAGGAACTTTGCCAAGCTTCCAGTGGGCGTCGTGTGCGTCGCGGACGTGCAGTTCAAAGGGAGAGGTGCGTGAGATAGATAGTCTAATTGGTGCTTGTTTGTTGTTGTTCGTTGTGATGAATTTGCAATCTTGGAGATCAATGTCTGACACTTTGGTCGGATTAATGCTGTCTGCTCTGTTGTTCGGTTGTACCTGACATGTTTGATTAAACTGGTGGGAGTATCTGCCGTCTCTTATTTGATTTCGAGGATAAATACGCACTTTGTGTCATGAATTTGATGAACAGCTGTTAAAATGGCTGTTGGAACAGCCAGAATGTTTTTTCTGCTGCTCAATCAAATCACAGCATTTTCCTTTCTATTTATCATGACATGGAAGAGCTACATGCAAGGAAATAACTAATCAGGAAAAGGAAAGCCTAATCACATCTCAAAATACAAAACTTTCCTAAAACAAACTTTCCCAAAAATAAGACTTTCCTAATTACAAGATTAATTCCATCAATCACCCCCTTAATCTTGTAACACAACTCTAACTTATTAAGGCAATCGGTCTCATCTATGATGTGCCAAACACATACTCAATACAGGATGGTGAACGCATCTCCAAGAAGTTTCGCCTTCTTCTTGCTGGTCATACCATCGGTGACGCACCTCGCCGACGATTACGACCTTTTGTCTCAGCTCAAATTGTCTTTTCACTGGTAACACAACTTGACGGTGACATAAACTCGCATTAGAGCTTATCCATGAGAGAACTTTGGACACACCTGCAAGGACTCTCATGCGCACACACATCTAGAACGACGACCACAACTCAATATCCCGGACTCATCTTCAATGAACTTGACTTTGGACGGCGAACACATCTCCTCAACACCCCGGAGTCAACTTTGACGGACACGACTTTGGACGGCGAACACATCTCTTCAACGTCCCGGAATCAACTTTGACACACGCAGCGGCTTCCTTTTGATCTTTTCATGCATTATGATCTCTTCAGATGCGCATGACATCTCTGAAGGAACTCGAACGTACATATTTATTTTGTGGACACAACTCACTCAAAAACTCACTTTTTTTCTTCATGGCCGACCACATGGGAGGCAAGTGCTTCATTGCAGGAAATTAATCTCCTCACGCTCGTATGCATGCACGCGACGACTTCGCTCGCGGCCCACGCACGGTAGCGAGCGCATCGGCGCCAAAAGCCTGCTCGATGATTACCTCACCCCCGAAGGGCACGCCCGACGAGTGCTGGCCGCCACCACACCCGGTCGTGTCGATGCACAGGGCTGCACCACCGGCGCCCGAGGTCTTGTCTGTTGCCGATGGCACTTGCGACGCGCAGCACGCGGCACTCTCGAGCCCACGGCCTCGCGCTTGTTTATGACCGTAATCGCCGTCGCGCCGCCGGCATGACGATAGCTCGCCCGGCGCGAGAGTGCCGGCCTCCCCCCGGGGCATGCGTGGCACTAAGATTAGAACCTCGCTCTGATACCAAATGTTGGAACAGCCAGAATGTTTTTTCGCTGCTCAATCAAACCACAACATTTTCCTTTCTATTTATCATGACATGGAAGAGCTACATGCAAGGAAATAACTAATCAGGAAAAGGAAAGCCTAATCACATCCCAAAATACAAAACTTTCCTAAAACAAACTTTCCCAAAAATAAGACTTTCCTAATTACAAGATTAATTCCATCAAATGCAGGCTTGGTGAACAAATGTAGTTTCAGGAGCGAATTCATTCTGACATTTGTGGTTTTCTGATTGTAGTCTGACAATTTTGATCAAAATTTGGTTTTACTTGATTTCACCTTTTGTGCCCGTGGAAATTCATTGGTTTACGTACTTATGTATGCTTGATTTAAAACCATACCCTATTAAGCATTTAAGAGTGTTTTGTTTGTCCTTTTAGTTATTGCCAGCTTGCCGCAATGTGTGGTATCTTATGTCAAAATCTGATCTTTCCTAATGAATTATGCAGGCCGATCGAAGAATGTGTGGGAATCACCACCAGGCTGTCTCATGTTCTCTTTCACATCGCAGATGGAGGATGTGCGGAAGCTGCCTCTTATGCAATATGTCGTTTGCCTTGCCATGAGTGAAGCCATCAAAGAACTGTGCTGTGCTAAGGTGAGGATTTAGTGCAGTATCATCATGTTTCATGTTTGTTATTCACATGTGTTGTCCATTGATTTCATTATGATTATTTCCCTGAGGCCGACCACTTGGTTATGGCATCATATATTATCTATGTGTCAAAACGCAGGGACTGCCAGAACTTGATGTAAGATAAAATGGCCCAACGATCTCTATCTGAAAGGGCTAAAAGTTGGCGGTATTCTTTGTACCTCATCATATCAACCAAAGGTCTACAATATTTGTACCGGTAAGCATGCATTTTGAATGCTGTTGATACTAAACATTGAAGATAAAATAATATCATGTAAGGCGGTTTTCAATACATTCGGTATGATAAACTTGAATTCCTTTTATTCTTTTCAGGTATTGGTTTAAATGTCGATAACGAGGAGCCTACAACATGTTTGAATGCCACACTTCAAGAAGTAAAGGCTAATTCATCCAGACTAAAACGAGAAGACATATTGGCATCCTTCTTCAACAAATTTGAAGTTCTTTTTGAGATTTTCTCAAATCAAGGTAACTTTGGTGTTATTATTTCCCCTCCTTTACTTTAGTATTTGAGCATATGTTCATTAACACAGTGGTGCTTGATGTGTCTGCATAGAGGATTTTTTTTTTTTTTGCTGCTCATAATATTACCTTATGATAAATTTCCTTTGTCTTAGTGAGTGATGAATTCATGAATCCTTATTTCTTATATGTACAATGCCTATATTTGCAATTTAAGCTGAATTTCCCAACTTTAGTGATTAAATTGGATACCATAATATTCTTGCTTTTCCATTGCAGGATTTCAGGCTCTTGAGAGCAATACTACAACTCGTGGCTTCATAGGTACGGAGTAGTATATCAATATTGATTCGTTCAACCTCCATTACCAAAATTCTTGGCTGAACTGTAGTCTGTATCCGCTACCACTTGACTTTAGTTGTTAACCATATAGTACTTCTGTGCCGGAATAACCAAAGCAATTGGTTGGAAGTAAATATGCTTTATCTTAAAAGAATCGTGTTGCTTTTCATATGTTTTGGTATTCATCATTTCATATGAATAAGCTTTCCAATCTTCACTGTTATGTAGTGGCCAAAGAGTCATCGTACAAGATGCGCATGAAGGCCAGTCTGTAGACAGTGTGGTCACTATTCAGGTTAGCACAGAATTTAAGACCATAATTGAGTAGATATTTCCACTTTTCTAACCAGACTAAACTTTTTCAGGGACTGACACCAACTGGGTATTTATATGCTATTGGCGAGGATGGCAAAACCTATGAGCTGCATCCTGATGGCAACAGGTGCTGGCCATTTGTTATCCATCGCTAGGATTTTCTCATATATCACCCTGATGCTTCTCTCCCAACATGTGTTTGTTAAGAATGTAATGGTCTATATCACATACCATTTTGGTCAAAAACCTGACATGATTTCCTGCGCTGCAGCTTTGATTTCTTCAAAGGATTGGTAAGAAGGAAGATGGAAGCATAGTAAATCAATACAGAGATAGGCAGTGAAATAGTAGAACACATTGTACAAGAGGATGGACGGTAGTTATGAATTCCAGGACAAGTTATGAATGGCATGAAAAGATGCTTAAAACATCAGCGCCATCACCTGCATTCCAGTGTATGCTTAAAAACATAAGGATTGTTCTTCAAAGAAATAGAAGTTATCTTCTCACGACAGGTTTGAATAACTTGTTTGAGATGTTGGATTATTAACTCATTGTATACTGTCAATATCAGAAGCTGGTTCCGCTTCTGATTTGCATCTGCTATTTGGATTCCACAGAAGATCAAACAGGAGTCCAAACCCAGAGGCTGAAACACTGGAATGAGTTGAAATGTCAAGTAGAATCTCAAGGACCAAAAGGAGCTACTTGAATGAATCGTAGGCAAAGGGCAGGACATTATAAAATGATTCTGCAGTTTCTGCTGTTATTTGTAACTCCCTTGAAATTGCTACCCGTATGGTGTTGTCTGTGCATACTTATATTTTGCAACAAGAGCTGCTGCAATATTTATTTAGCCGGCTGATTTTGCAAACCAGTTGTAAACTTGTAACTTCAGTACAGTTCATGTGGAAGTTGAAATCAGGGTAAGGGGGTGTTTGGATTAGGGGTATTTCATTGGAATGTTTTAGGACTTAGTTCAAATTTGAACTAAATCCCAAAACCTCCTAAGGAATTGCTACTTATCCAAACAGGGCCTAAGAATGAAGATGATTGACATAACTCAGTGAAACACTGATACCTTGATTGTTCCCATCTGTGTTGAGCTGTTTGGTTCATGTAACAGGTCAAACAAAATGTACCTGCTCAGGCTCACCAACTAGTTGGTGCCTGATCAAAGGGCAGGTAATATATCCTAATTTCTACTCTTTGATTAGTCCGATTATAAGGGCTGATTATAGAAGCTCTGATGATAAATAAATGTAGCATGCAACATTCTTGCAACAAAGAAATTGATGAAGACAGTTAAGTTGATCATGTCCTAGATGTTTTGATGATGTACCAATGCTTCTCCCTGCAGATGAGCTATGTAAAAAGTTTGAGCAAGCAGGTCTGAATTCTGTTTCATGTCACTGTTCTAGTAACTTGTAGTTTGGCCATGGCCTTTGCAAGTTGCAACGAAAGAAACAAACAACTTTTCCAACGTACATAGCATGGAAAGCAAAACCAAATCGATGGATAATTCAACTATGTAGATCTTCTGACCTAAGAAACAAAATTTTCTTAGTAATGTCACATATGTACATCAAGTATGAAATACTATGAAAGTTTCACCAAGCAATAACAATAATAGCATCCGATTTGATTTCCATGAGGAATTTCCATTGATCACCCCATTGTCGTCACTTGTGGATCTGGTGTAACTGCCTGCACGCTTGCTCTGGTCTGGAATCTTGCCTGCTCTTCTTGAATCGTGCCATTGACTCCGCAAAGCAGTCTTTAACAATATCTGTTTACAAGGGCTCTATAGAATTGGGAAGCATGATATTCCAGTTTACGATGGATCTTGGACACAGTGGGAAGCGCAGCTAGATAATGATTATCCAAAGTTACTTCCACTGGTTCTTAAATCAACAATTCCAAAATGATGAATCCCATTGTTACATCCTGCAGAATTCAAGGTGAAGGTTATAGGGGAAAGAAATGCCCATGCTTATGCGTTGTGTTATGACCAATAGCGATAACGACATTATACAAATGGGGAACAGAAAGTGCACTTTTGCCAGTTTCTTGAGACCATATTGTCAACATCAAACTTATGACTGGCGATGTACTTAACGTTACAAATAAAGAAATCTTGACTTGAAAACAACAATAAGCATTTGAATTGATTTTATTTCATAGTTGTAACTGTGTTGACGATACAGATTATCATTCTTGCATAGCCTTCCATGCTCTGCAACAGTGCAACCAAATGAGTTGTGCACAGCAGTTCAAGTCTGCAACCTCATAGTAACAAGTAACAACACGTGAGGGCCAATGCTTCAAAATTTCGTCTTGCACAGCAAATTTCTTTTGTAGCTCGAGGAAATCAAACTTGAAAATGTTTGCTTGAAAGAGCAATTGATACTAAAATCAATATCGGGTACAGAAAAGAGACACCTCTCCGCTCTCCAGTGCATGTGGAGTGGTAATCAAAAGCATTTGCCCAACGCTACAAGACAATTATTCTATTCGACATATTTAGGGCTACTGTAAAGAAAACTGCAAACTATCAAGTTTCATCAAAAGATGATTTTAGATAGATTTAACTTACTTTCACATTATGGGGCCGAAATTGCTTTACGCTTTCACATGCAACAGCTCACCACAGTATATGCTCATCAGGACTTGACCTTTTGCATCATATGACGAAATGAACCAAGCATGTAATGGCCTTTGCACCTAATCTGCAATGCACTCCATTCCTGCTTTCACGATTATTTTTACCAATCTGTAAGATTATGCCCATCTTCCAGTATTACATGAAGCTACATACAAGAGGAAACCTGAGGTTCTCAAGCAAATTGCACAAAAGTGGCACTACTGGATTCAGCTACCATTAGCCCAGATTTATGAGTGAATTTGGCAGCAGAAACTCTAGACTTTGAATCAACCAGCACAGGTCTCATCTTGGTGTACTTCTGTAATCCCAGAAGTGTTCTCTTGATTGTCGAACATTGTGAATTCTCCACCATCCACTCCAAGATCATCAGCAACCATAAATGCATGAACACCATCCTTGTGATCTATCCAGCTGTAGCCACGACCTTTCACAACTCCACGACTACTCATCAATGCCCTAACGGCTGATGCATCACCATGACGTCCCAAGGACGCATATATATTTGACAGAAGCACATAAGGAGATGGGTTCTTTGGATCAAGGCGGAACAGATGCTTTGCAGCGCATTCCCCCAATTCAGCATTGTGATGTACTACACAGGCAGCAAGTAGAACTTCCCACACTATAGGATCATCTTTGCATGGCATTTTATCTATCAGGGCCTCCACTTCAATAAGACGACCAGCTCGCCCCAGTGCATCTATGAGACAAGTGTAGTGCTCAGCCAGTGGTGTAATCCCATAACTGCTCTCCATGGAATTAAAGAATGCAATAGCTTTGTCTACGAGCCCGGAATGACTACATCCTGTTAGGACGGCAATGAAAGTGACAGTGTCTGGCTTTTGTTCCGTAGTTAACATATACTCAAACAAATCAACAGCTTGCTCTCCAAAACCACTCTGAGCATATCCATGTATCATCTCATTCCATGCAACTATGTTCTTCATCATCATGCAGTCAAAGGAAAGTCGTGCATCATCCATGTTGCCACATTTGGCATACATATCGATCAGGGCACTGCTCACAAAAATATTCTGATCATAACCTTCTTTTACAACCTGCGTGTGTATCTGCCTACCTTGAGGTATTGAAGACAATCTTGCACATGAATTGAACATACTAGCATAGGAGGATTCTGTGGGCATCATTCCATTTTCCCGCATCTGCTTGAAGAAATCGAAGGCCTCTTTATTCAAAGAATGGATAGCCAAACCTGATATCATGGAATTCCAACACACCACGTCTCTCTCGGTAATCCTGTTGAAAATGCTCCTGGCAATACCAATCTGACCACATTTTGAATACATATCCACCAGACCACTGGCAACAAACATGTCATTATGCAGCAAGAGTCTTACTGAAGCAGAATGCACTTGCTTGCCATATTCCAAAATTCCCAATCTTGAGCATGAACTGAGGATCACAGCCAAAGTTGTCCGGTCAGGCTGTACATTCTGATGCAGCATCCTCCTAAACAAGTTGATTGTGTCTTGATGCAGTTCCTCCTGGCAGTAACCAGATAAAAGTGTGTTCCACGTAGTCACACCTGGCCTTGATATCTTGTCGAACATTGCACGAGCAGATGGAATATCTCTCGCCTTGATACAAGAAGCAAGCATGTTACTGTAAGTGACCTCATTGGGCTCAAAACCTGACTCTTCCATCAGGCTCAGTACTTCCCTTGCCTTCTCATAGCTGCCTCCTGACCATATCCAGTTATAAGGATATTCCAAGAAACAATGCTGACGCTGGGCATTGACTCGAAGACCTTCATGGCCTCACCCGTCTGTATGCACTTTGCGTACATATCGATCAACGAGTTTCCCACATGTTGGTCTGATCCAAACCCTTTTCTGACAACCAAGGCGTGAATGGACTGTCCAAGCCGGAATGCACGAACAACGTTGTACTCACCGGCGCAAGCCTGCGCGCACGCGCCCAAAACACTAGAGACGGCCACCGGATCAACACGAACCCCGCTCCTGCACATCGTCGCGAACAGCCTCAGCGCGTCGTCGACGGAGCCAGTCTGCGCCAGGCCTCCCATCATCGCCGTGAACGACACCTCGTTCGGGCGAGCCATCCCGTCAAACAGCCGCACCGCGTCGCCGACGCTCCCGCACTTGGTGTACATGCCAAGGAGCGCGTTCTCCACGAACAGGTTTCCGTCGAGCCCGACCTTGACCGCGATCCCGTGGCAGCGCCTCCCGTCGTCGAGCGCGGCCACGGCGCCACAAGCGCTCAGCACGCTGGCGAGAGTGAAGTGCGTCGGCACGAGGCCCTCCCGCGACATCGCGCGATACAGCACCAGGGTCTCGCCCGCGCGCTCGGACCGCGCGAGCGCTGCGATGACGGTGTTCCAGGAGACGACGTTCCGGCCGGGCATTCCGTCGAGCAGCGCCAGGGCGGCGTCGAGGTCCCCCGCGCGGCAGGCCGCGGAGAGCGCGGCGTTGTAGGAGTAGGCGTTGGGGCGGGGCAGGGAGTGGAAGGCGCAGAGCGCGTGGCATGGGAGGCCGGAGAGGGAGTAGAGCTCGATGAGGCGGTTGAGGAGGAAGGTGTCGGCGGCGAGGCCGGCGGCGAGGAGGCGCGCGTGGGCGGCCTTGGCTTGGGCGCGGCTTGGCTTGGGCTCCTCTTGATGCAGGCCTGGAGCACGCCCGCCAGCTGGGCCGCCATCTGCCTGGGACTGGGATGGGAGGAAACAAACTACTCCACTTAGCCCTTTTATCCTGTCTACGTCTATCAGGTCCGTCCGACGGAAACCGGCTGTGTAGGGGTAGGGGAGGGGGATAACCACGCTACATGTGGTTCGGATGTATGTAATTTTTTTATCACTTCCATATGTAATTTGTTTGATTTTGCTATCTATTTTTATTCCTACAGTGTTGACGAGATAGGTTTGATTTTTTTGCAAGTTCAAAATTATCTGCCATGAATGAACTGTTGTTTGTATTGTTTTCTCGTTTAATTTAACAACATCAATTAACCTCATCCATGCATAAAACTTAAACCCCGCTTGGAACTCACATTCTCAAAAAATCTTAGTAAGAAAGGAATTCCTACGTTTCCAAACACGACCTTATAGTCGTAATATAGTTTGAAAGATCTTGCACGCTAAAAATAGTTTGGTTGGAAATTAGCATGAAATTTTCCAAAGAAAATGTACTCCATTATTAACCATAGTTTAACCTGATAATATCACACCGTGCATGCATTCACTACTATCATATAAAATATAAAAAACTGGTGAGATTAAAATCTCATCTCCCTGGTTTCGAAGAACCTAAACACTCCAACTAATATATAGACATGTATGCATGTTACTCCTAATTAAGTCCTAACACTTGACATCGAGGGCTTGAGCTGGTCGATGGTGTCCCTGCCCACCCCGAACGTCTTCTCCAGCGCTTCGTCGGACATCGAGGGCTTCGAGCCGAAGACGGCGTCCCTCACGGCGACCAGCCCTGGATTCTGGCTGCTGAACGCGGAGACAGCCACGGCCCCGCTGTCGCTGGCGATCTGGAAGTGGACGAGCCCGGCGGGGAAGACGAAGACGTCGCCGGCGCGGAGGGTCTTGGTGAAGAGCTTGTTGTCCGGGCTGGACGACACGAAGCCGACGACGAGCGAGCCCTGGAGGACGTGCATCACCTCGGTGGCGCGCGGGTGGATGTGAGGCGGGTTGAGCCCGCTCGACCCGAAGGCCAGCCGCCCGAAGGAGATGCCGAGCGTGTTGAGCCCCGGGATCGCGTGGGCGTCGAGGAGGTTCATGCTGAAGCCGAGCTGGTTCTGCGTGCTGCCCGCCCGCAGCGCCTGGAAGAAGAAGTCGTCCGCCGTCGCCGACCTAGGGTTCTTGCACGGCAGGCCGAGGCCGTTCACGACCACTACAGAACAACCGATCGAATTAACAATCGATGCAAGTACGAATTACGACTCGCTGGATTAATTGCAGGGCATGTCGGTCAGACACCGTACGTACCATTTGATCTCAAGTCGGCGACGCAGAAGTCCTGAAGAGGGGTGGGGTCTCCGGCGGAAGGTTGGGCAACGACGGCGAAAGTGACGATGGCGGCAAGGATAAGACGCTGAGCGGCCATGGCGATCGATGTTTAGGACAGGAAGGAAGGTAGCAGTTGATCGAACGCCACGAAACTAGATTTGCACCGCACAATCTTTCATCGTATTGCTGGGGTATATATAAGGTACAATCAGGCGCGAGTGGACGTGTGGTCGTATCGTATTCGTATTGAGATTGGGCGTGCAGCACGCCATGCATACGGATACGTACCGTTACCGCATCGATCTGGAATCCTTGTGCGCGCCATAAAATCCTTGTTGGACTCGGCCACATGGACGGCGGTCTTCTGCAGCACTCCTCCGTGCCTTGGTCTTGAGCACAGGTACCAATTGAATTCCTTTGGACGGCATGCAGTTTACTACTTCATATGGAGTATCCTCTGGTACCCGGTCTCCAGCTTTCCATGGTGACCACTGCAGGGTTAATTAACTCCGACAATGCAAAGGCGATTAGCACGGCAGCCAAGCTATGCTTCGTCCTTGTTTGTTTCTATCTCTTTCTTCAACTTGGACGTACATGCGCTCTTCTATCTTGTACATGCAGGAACCGCTAGCCTGAGTGCCTGACCAGCATTGAGCACGATATATCTCTCTCCTGTGTCTTGATGAACTCTGCTTCTTTGCATCGTTTCCTGGCTGGACTAGTCAGGATATTGATCTGACATGCGTGTGCCGTATGTAGATGTAGCGTCGTGTGCCAAACCACGTCTGCTCAATGTCTATATATAGTTATATATCGAAGTAATACGATGAAAAAGGTTGTGCGGTGCAAATCCAGTTCCATATTGTTCTACCTTCCTTCGTCGGCGTTCTTCCTTATAAACGTTTCTCTTTTTACGAAAGGTTCTTCCTAATGGTCGCCGTGGCCTCAAGCGTCTTCTTCTCTCTGCCATCGTCGCGCTCGCCGTCGTTGCTCAAGCTTTCGCCGGGGACCCCACCTCTCTTCAGGACTTCTGCGTCGCCGACTTGAGATCAGATGGTACGTACGGTGTCTGAATGACATACCTTGCAATTAATCCATCCAGTGAATCTTAATTTGTAGTAGCAACGATTAACTATTCAGGTGTTCTGTGCACTGCATCATGCATATTAATCGATGGGATTAATTGTTGCTTGCAGTGGTCGTGAACGGCCTCGGCCTGCCGTGCAAGAACCCTAGGTCGGCGACGGCGGACGACTTCTTCTTCCAGGCGCTGCGGGCGGGCAGCACGCAGAACCAGCTCGGCTTCACCATGAACCTCCTTGACTCCCACGCGATACCGGGGCTCAACACGCTCGGCATCTCCTTCGGGCGGCTCGCCTTCGGGTCGCGCGGCCTCAACCCGCCGCACATCCACCCGCGCGCCACCGAGGTGATGCACGTCCTCCAGGGCTCGCTCGTCGTCGGTTTCGTGTCGTCCAGCCCGGACAACAAGCTCTTCACCAAGACCCTCCGCGCCGGCGACGTCTTCGTCTTCCCCGCCGGGCTCGTCCACTTCCAGCTCGCCAGCGACAGCGGGGCCGTGGCAGTCTCTGCGTTTAGCAGCCAGAACCCCGGGCTGGTCGTCGTGAGGGACGCGGTGTTCGGCTCGAAGCCGTCGATGTCCGACGAAGCGCTGGAGATGACGTTCGGGGTGGGCAGGGACACCATCGACCAGCTCAAGGCCCAGTTCAACTAGATGTGAAGAACCGCGCGCGTCTGCGTGCATTGCGCCTGCTATGGTTTCGTATTACTGAAATTTTACTACATTTTTTCCTTTTTTAGAATTTAATTTGTAGCTAGTTTTTATCCATTAATTAGGATTTTTGCCAGAGTTTCTAGCTATGCAAATAAAGGAGATGCATTTAATCTCATCAGTTATTTATATTTATATAGATGTATGATAATGCTCGCATGATATTATGATATCGTTGAGTGAATTACGTTTTGTGGAAGAACGTGTGCTAAATCAATCGAACCTTTTTCTTTAGCAAACTAAATGTGTATTAGTGTTAGGTGATAGTTGTAAGCAAGCAAAATATACAGAAGCATGTCCAAATAAAAACAGATCCAACAGCTGGGCCGGGGATTGTGGATGGGCAGGAGCCGAGAAGTTGCAACGTAGAAGAGACCCATAATCCTAATTACTGCCCGTTTTGATCATACAATCACATGCTTGTGTAGCGTCCTTTCAGAGGACTTCTCCTTATGAGAGAGAGAACCAGTCCTGTAGGATTATTGTTCATAGAATTACATGTGAAGCTAGCTAGTACAATGCGTAACTATAGGGCAGGTATTAATTACCCGCTGTTGTAAACCACGATGATCACGGAGGCAGTTTATGGAACAACAATGTTTAATTTGACAGCAGAAACGTTGATGTTAGATCCGGATCGATCGCTATTAAGTATTTGTAGTACGTATGGTAGCTAGATTGCCAACAATGTTAGGTCCGAGAAGAAAATAAGTAGACAGACAGCTCATGGATCGATCTCCGGTATCCAGTTCAGTTTGTGCTTTTCATGAGGCTGGCACGTTATGGTCCTCCTGGACCGGCGGGTGCTCATGTGACAACACCAGCCAAACGGATCTATCCATCTGTTCGTATTAGTATGGTCGATTTTAAGACTGTTCACTGTCCTCACCCCCTAAAAAAATTAGAGGAATTAGCCTATCTGAATTTTTTTATAGAAATAGCCCCATTCCGCAGGGGAGCGCGAAATTTACCGGACCACCGTACCGCAAAGTTTAGGTCATTTTTCGAAAAAAAAGATATACTAGGTCCTTTTAGCCTTTTTAAGCATTACGTTTAGTTCTTTTTTTTTTTTGCCCTTTTTCGAGAAAAAACTACGTTTAGATCATTTTTCGGGAGAAAAACGTTTGTCATTTTTCGAAAAAAAACCATTTAGATTCTCCTGTCTATTTTTTCGTGGAGAGCGACGGTCACAACATAACACGCTGCGGTACAATCACCTAGTGATATTTTACGAGCACCCGTAGCGCTATGTTTCTTGCCTCTCCCTACGCATCACGCTTATGGTACAGCTATACCTTATCTCTTCATCCCCTCTGTTTCCTAAAAAGACAAAATAAAGTCTCTTCATTCCCTCCGAAGCAGCGCTCCAAAGCAGCAAGCTCGAGCTTCATCTGTTGGCCACGTCGCCGTCTCCATGTCACCGTCAGCACGAGATAGAGGCGGCTGCCGCTGCCGTACGGGCGCCACGTGCTACCATCGTGCGCATGTTGATGCCTTGACGGCATCTCCTCCTCACGCCGCCGCCTCTGGGAGCTAGTATGTCTAGCTGGGAGTGAGCATCGCCGCAGGGTTTGCTTTTTTAAAACCAATTTGATTTTTTTTTGAACGAGATAAAAATTTTCACAAGCTACAATTCTTTGATTTGAAATTTCCCTAGTTGAAATTTTCCGAGTTGAAACTTCCCGATTAGAAAATTTTCAAGTTGAGATTTTCCGAATTTGCAATATTTTTATTTGAAAATTCCCGAGTTGAAATTTTCTTTTTTTTGTGTGTGTGTGTTTGCAAGGAATGGATTGAGAATGGGGCTGCGGGAAGAACAGAGGAGGGGTGTTGGGTGCTCGTGCGGTAGTAAGGAGCTTGAACGCTGCTCACGAGTGCACCGTACAGGAAAGGGGAGGAAATAGACACGTGGAGCGTTAGGAGGAAGGGTAGCGAGCCCGCACAGGTGTAATGGTGAGCTCGATGATATATTAGTCGTTCGCATTATAAATTGTTATTCTCAGTTAAATCTGTGTTGTCTCGTAGTTTCCCAGCAACCTACCACATTTACGGTAGACACATTTGCTTTTCATGCATCGTCTCGCTACAGAATATGAGAGTTTTCCAAGCTTTGAGATTACCAGCCGTGGCAAATTAAGTGGCAATAACCCAAACGGTCCAAAATGTTCATGGAATGATTTTCTTCCTCGTACGCATGCCGTTTCTTCGGTGTTAGTTGAGGGAGGCTTGTAGTTTTTTTTTTTTAAACGGCAAGCCATGATTATATTAAGAGAGAAAAAAATAAAGTTTAGAGTTAGAGCCGTACCAAAGATTCTGGTGGCCCTGTGCTAAAACTAAAAAGTAGTACTACAAGTTTGTAAGTATATTTTTAATATTTTTTAATAAATTTAAGGCTTATTTTATATTCCAATGCATAATTAGTTTGATATTTTCTCTATACGCCTAATAAATATCTATCTTTACTTTATATTCTTTGTATGCATGTATTGAATATAGTGCTTAGCGATAATAATTAGGGCTAATCTATTTATTTTCAATATCTTTCATGGTCAATGTATCCAAGAAATACGCCTTGTAAAATTGGATGAAGGAATTACCGTGCATCATGTTATCTGTTCATGTGATATACGGACATTTTATATACTAACTTCAAAGTATATATTGGCGATTACCCCATAATCAAATAAAAATCTGATGAAACTGTGCGATATTGTTTTTGGTTTTATTGCCTTGCTCTTAAACCATAGTAAGTGTTAAAAGGGTAGGAATACATCTCACCTAACAAAGTTTTAGACCAGGGAATTAATGCAGTGGATAAGAAGAGTAGTCCAGAGTTGAAGAGACATGAAGTTTAATTTAGAGGGGTTAAATAGATACATATGAATTAGTAATGATCATATGACAACGTATAAATCCGGTAGAAATGCCCTCTCAATGTTGTTTCGTGTTGATTCTGTCTCAAATCTTAACAACAATTAAGATAACTTTAGTGCAACTGCAATTAACTAACTAAATCACATTTATATCGGAAAAAAAAAGAGGCCCCTAACTTGGTGGGGCCTGTGAGATTGCCCACTCCGCACATGCTTGTGGTACGGGCCTGTTTAGAGTACAAAGGTGCAGAGACAACACCTAAGGGCACGAACAATAAGGCTATGTCAGCTGGCTCTTAGCCTGTATACATCAGCTTTGATCTATGTGGAGGAGTGAGAAAAGGGGAAAGAGAAGAGAGCTGGCACTTATTTAGTAGCCAGCTTTGCACGGGAGTATAGGTAGATCATTTATGTACAAGAGAGAAAAGATAGTTATTGCACAACATCTAGAGACAACATTTAGAAACAGTTATTGTACAAACTGGCTTTTAACTTACTATTAGCCGGTAGTTGGCTTTGCTATTGTACTTGCCCTGAGACGAGGGTAGGGCAGGGTTCCAAAATTCGGTGAATTTCGCGAAATTTCGGATTTCGGACTATCCCGAATTCTAAAGTACCGTCCGGAAAAAAATTAAAAATGTGAATTTGCTAGAGTAAACCGAAATTTCGGATTTTTGGGGCAAAATTTCGTGTTTTTTGGCCGGTTTTGAAACTTTTAGGGGCGGATTTGACCGGATTTGGTCCAATAACCCTTAGGAAAGTCATCTCCTATGAAAATTTGTTGAAAAACCGAATTTTTTAAATATTTTAAAATTTTGGCAAAAACACTGTCAGATTTTTATAAAATTGTACAAGCTTGATAATAATCTGAAAATTTTATGGTACTATCCTTAGTAGATTAGAATCATACATAAAAATTTAAAGATAATTTAACTTCATTTGTTATCTATAAAAAATAAAAAACAGAATGAACATAATTGGGACAGTTATATTGTCAGAATTTTATAAATTTTCTTGAGTGTGATTATGATCTAATTTTTTTAGAGATTAATAATTTACTCAGTAACATTATGTAAATTTTTCAAAAAATTAATTTTTTTGTTTGGTCAATCAAATCTATGTAAGCATTAAACTTCGTTTGTTATATTATATTTCAAAAATCAAAAAGAAAAGAACATAAATGGTACTGTGCCTTGTAAGAATTTTATGAATTCACTGGAGTGTGATTATGAATCACAATGTTTATGGGATATTAAGAACTTCCTTATTATCACCGTTCTGTAAAATTTTCAAATTTTTTATGGTTTACATAATTTTTCATTTTGTTCAAGTTTGCCGGTAAGCCTTTTAACAGGGCAGTAGTACTGTTCAAATTTTTAAAAATTCATATAGTTTGATCATCATACAAAAAATTTATGAGAGCATTATAGATACATCATAACCATGCACAAAAAATTTCAACAGTTTCTCACTTCATTTGTACCATTTTCCATTCGGATCAAACTTGTCGATCAGTGTTCTATCAGGACAGTGACACTCTCCGAATTTTTAAAAATTACTCACATGTGATAATCAGCTGAAATTTTTACTATAACATTAGTTATGGATCATAACCATGCAAAAAAAAATTCAACAGTTTATCACTTCATTTGTACCATTTTCCATTAGGATCAAACTTGTCGGTCAGTGTTTTATCAGGACATTACCACTCTCCGAATTTTTAAAAATTCCTAATATGTGATAATAATCTGAATTTTTTGTGAGAACATCATCAATATGTCAGGAACCTCAAAAAAAAATTCAAAATTTTTTGATAACGTTTAGACCACTTTTCAGCCTGCGCAAAAAACCCAAAATTTCGAAAATTTCGGATTTTTTCGCCGAATTTCATATTTTTATTTCCGGAATGGACCGTATTTGAATTTTCAAATTCAAATTTTGTCCGAAATATTTCCGAAATTTCGGAATTTCACCGAAAATTCGTTATCCGGCCAGGGACGAAATTTATTCTGAAACTGAAATTTGAAACCTTAGGGTAGGGGAGCGGGGAGGGGGGAATGGAAAGGGAGAGCAGACAGTCGAGGGAGGCTTGCAGTTAATCAATCATTAGATGTCTGTTCAGCCGACTGCAGCTACCGTGATTGGATATTAAATACTGTGAGCGAGTTGGTTGTGCTGTGGTGCTTTTGTTCGCTGGCAGTAGGTATGAGTGGTAGGATAAGAAGAACAAGAACAAGATGTGGCTGTTGGGAAGAAGCTCTCGAAAGCGAAGTACCATCTACTGTTCCCTTATCTTGCGAGGGCAAAGTTTCAGCTGCCTGTAAATGTGTGGCCCCATCGCCGGCTAGATGAGATCTGTGGTTGTGTTTAGTGTTCAGTTGTTCAACACTGGCAACAAACTAGGCTAGGCATAAACATTGACATTTGCATGAATTTCAAAATCTTCTAGGAAATATGTAAAACTATACTTTCCACCCAAAATTTACGTAGAATTTATTCCCGCATTAATTCTCAACGGGCCTAGAATACCAAGGAGAAAACTGTAAGATCTTTGGAACACAGCACTTTTACGAGAAACAGTTTAGTTCTTACAAAAAAAATCAGAAATTTTCGCTATACACTGTGGGGCCATAAACATTTACCAACGAAAATTTGGCTAAGCCAGCATCTTGAGGCCCTGACTGTAGGTAGGTCGGATGGCGTCATTTTTTAATCACAAACTCGCAACGGAATCGAGTTCAAATTGAGAGGTTAAAAAAATTAAACAAACGGATGGACCCACATGAAGCAAGGGCCACTGTTTCACACAAATGGTCGACGGCGCTATTCAATCTAACAGTAGTATTACCGAGCTTAGTTAGCTCCGATGTGAAATTTAAGCTACTATGATTTTGTATTTGTTGACCATGGGTGTTTTTGCTTGACACAACTGAGTTAGTCAAATTTTCTGGATTTGAATGGAAATGAAGCTTGCGAAGTAAACCCATCAGTGAGAATCAAAGTTAGTACGTGGAGTAATGGGTGATTTTAAAGCAAGGTGCTTTAACATGATTGTGGGTTGCTCCGCTAGAATTTTGTGAATTGTTAACTCATTTTGTCCCTCCTCCATTTTTTTTATCTATACTCCTTTATAATACACCTAACCATTCTTTTCTACGTCCACCTTAAATAATGCACTCCACTAGAGATGGTCTAACCTTCATGCACCCAGCGAAACGTCCCCAGAAACTTGCCTCCATCAAAATTAACCTCTCAGATCTTTCCTCAGCTTTACTCACCCACATCCGATGACCATTGTTTAATGTGTCTAACTCATCCCCGTGGCCCACAACAGATCTCCCCCCACCTCCAGCATCATCTCAAAGAAAAGGAAACAAATATTCTGAAATTAAGGAAAAGGAAACAAACGTTGTAGAAAAGGAAAAGATCATATATTACGTGCTGGAAAAAGGAAACCGGAAGACAGGGTACTATATTAGTTTACAAAAAATAGTTTCCTTTCCGCACATGGCCAAATTTTTTTTGTTCAATTTTTTGTAGAGTGCAGAACCTGCAGGGCCATTCCATGCTTCGAAAAAAATGGTAAAATGGTGGTACGAGGATTCGAACCGAGACCAGAGGCTAGGTGGGAGTGGGAATGGAATTTTTGTGCAGTGCAGAGCCTGCAGGGCCGTTCCAGGCTTCGAAAAAAAATGGTAAAATGGTGGTACGAGGATTCGAACCGCGACCAGAGGCTAGGTTTAAAAAATGGGTCGAAAACTATGGTTTTTTATTTTACCACTGTAGTTTGAGATTTAAAACCGGTTGATAAATCAGTCTAATTAAAAAAAACAAAAAAAAATTGAAAAAAATTATGCGATGTAAACCACTCGAAAACCGCCCAAAATCCATTTTTAAGGAACACTCAATTGGTCGGTTGGTTTTCGGTGTTTTCGATTTTTTTATTTTTCCACAAAAACTTGATTTCTTAACCCTTCGTTTATGATGATTTTGAGTAGTTTTCATGATTTTTGAATTTCAAGATATTTTTAAAAACTGTTTTGAAACCTGCCAGAGGCTAGGTGGAAATGGACTTCAATGATGAAGCTTACCAACTGAGCTAGTGCTACTTTAGTGTAATGCATATATATATATATATATATATATATATATATATATATATATATATATATATATATATATATATATATATATATATATATATATATATATATATATATATACTATAATTCTCAAGCGTTAAATCCAAGCCAAACAACAAGGTCATCAAAATTTCGGAATTACTATAGCAATTTAATTTTTTATTCGGATAGGATTTTGAATCTTGTCCCTATCGAAATTTCGGTGAAATTTTAAACTATGTCTTGCCCACCGCAACAAGTCGGCTCCCATGCTACCTTATCGCAAGACGCCACCTACCGCCTCCAGCCGTGGTAACTCTTGGGCTCCGCGCTCAGCGGCGCTTCGCCCCCACGCCATGCGTGCGTGACACGATGTCTCCTGAGGTCCCTAGCACGGAAGGTGCCAGATGTCGCGTCTTGGTTCTTTCGCGCTGAGGAAGTAGGCTATTTATGTAAAAAAATCAGAAGGTACTTTTAAAAAAGAAAAATAGGAAAAAGGGCTAAAAGAGTGGAAAAAAAATCGAATTTTGTTAGGGAGTGGGGTGATTAGACTGGACGCCAACCCGGTAAAACAGAAGCCTCACACCGCCCCAACAAAGCACCCCTCCCTCCTCTAAACAAATTTTGAATTTCGATGCGGTAACCTCACCCGTAGTCCGTATACTCCCCACGCCCACCCCTCCCCGATAAAACTCCCACCCGCCCCGTTCCCCGTCTCCCACAAATCCGCGCCTCCACCTGCCCTCGTCCCCCTCCTCTCCTCTCCTCCTAAACCTCGCCGGAACCCTATCCGCCTACTCCACCGCCGCTATGAGGGAGATCCTGCACATCCAGGGCGGCCAATGCGGCAACCAGATCGGCGCCAAGTTCTGGGAGGTGATCTGCGACGAGCACGGCATCGACCACACCGGCAAGTACGCGGGCGACTCCGACCTCCAGCTCGAGCGCATCAACGTCTACTACAATGAGGCCAGCGGCGGCCGGTTCGTGCCCCGCGCCGTCCTCATGGACCTCGAGCCGGGCACCATGGACTCGGTGCGCTCGGGGCCCTACGGCCAGATCTTCCGCCCCGACAACTTCGTCTTCGGCCAGTCTGGCGCCGGTAACAACTGGGCCAAGGGCCACTACACCGAGGGCGCCGAGCTCATTGACTCCGTCCTCGACGTCGTCCGCAAGGAGGCTGAGAACTGCGACTGCCTCCAAGGTAAAACCTCCGCGTGGATCTCCTGTTTCGTTCGAAATGTTGGGAGATTCGGTGTGATTTTGAGGCTGCAAACGTGTAGATCTAATAATGTTGCAATTTAGGGTTCTTAGCTCGTAGATCTGGCCTTTTTTTTGTGTAGGAGATGGTACTCCTATTTCTCAACTTGTAGATCTGGGCGTTTCCGCACAATTTTTTTTTTTCAGAATTTTTGCGCTTAGGGTTCATTGCGCATTCTGCTTGTGCTGTTGTTGGGGAAATATTTCGGATAGTTTTGATGGATTAATGTTTGCCGTGCTGTTTTGTGCAGTTCTAACTGTCGAGATCTAGTGAATGGCCGAGTGAATTTGGTAGTTGACAACAACTTCGTTGCCTTTCCCGTGTAGTTATGAGCATATAGGATAGGTCTGGCCATTTTTGTCACTTCTGTGTTCGTTTGGTAGATATGATTGTATTTTTGTCATGCTTAGCTGCAAAAGCGCATTGCCTCTTTTGTTCTGCATCGTAATTTTAGTTTAAGCATTTAGATGGATGAGGTTTTGTTGGGGTTGTTAAAGCCATGTAACTGGCAGTGACGTTGTCTTATACTTGTTGAATAATTGGAATTTATTGATTGCACTTCATAATGGCGAGCTAGAATTGTAGAATCTATGGGCATGGTAATTTGTTGGTTACTGGGAGTCTGGGACTAGTTAAGATTTTGGCTTTGAACCGTCTTGTGGAATCTATGGTTAGTGAGACTAGTTTACTGCGAGCTAGAATGGTAGAATCTATGGGTATGGTAATTTGGTGGTTACTGGGACTAGTTTAGTTTTTGGCTTTGAACCGTCTTGTATCCTTGAGGTGTTCTGTTGCATCCTCTGGTTGCAAAAACGATGTGTGCATATATTACTGAGTACATGTTGACTACTTATCGCTCCACCGAGTAAATTCTTGTATCGCATCAGTATAGTACATTTGATGCTGCTTTCTCAAGCACAAGTGCTTATGGTTCAGCTTAATGTGTTCGTTGTGTTGCAATTTGCTATATGTGTATATCTGGATGTCCTGAACTTTTGAAAACAAGATTGTAGTTATTGAATTCCCACGCTGACTGAAAATTAGATCCAAAATAACATATGCATTTCATTTACCGCAGGATTTCAAGTCTGCCACTCTTTGGGAGGAGGAACCGGTTCTGGTATGGGTACCCTGCTCATCTCAAAGATCAGGGAGGAGTACCCAGATAGGATGATGCTGACATTCTCAGTTTTCCCATCACCAAAGGTGTCTGACACTGTGGTTGAACCTTACAATGCTACACTCTCTGTTCATCAACTTGTTGAGAATGCTGATGAGTGCATGGTCCTTGACAACGAGGCTCTCTATGACATCTGCTTCCGCACTCTGAAGCTTGCTACACCCACTTGTAAGTGAAAACATACTGTAATTAGGCTGCTGTGCTCAGTTCCCGTACTCTTCTCTCTGTAATTATTGATCATTTATTTTGCATCTTGGTACAACTTAATGGTTTATGGTCATGTCTGCGTCAGATGCCACGAGATACAGATTTATCTCTTTTGAGGCAGGAATGAATCCGATGGTCCCTGTTTTCCGTTGTTGTGTAGTTTTAGTGCTCTGGGCTCCTGGCTCTACTCAATCCAATTAATGAATATGTCTGGCACGTGCATTCCACAATCGTTTTGATGCTTCTGATACGATCTATTCAGATTTTTACTTGTACATATGAGCACTTTTCATACTGTTCTACCCCATTTCGTGCGCCTATTTCTACTATTTAGATATGAATGCTGACTCTGTTTTGTTTCTTTCTTTTTCAGTTGGCGATCTGAACCATCTTATTTCTGCAACGATGAGTGGTGTCACTTGCTGCCTGCGCTTCCCAGGCCAGCTGAACTCTGACCTCCGGAAGCTTGCAGTCAACTTGATTCCTTTCCCTCGCCTCCATTTCTTCATGGTTGGCTTTGCACCACTGACCTCAAGGGGATCCCAGCAGTACCGAGCCCTGACTGTTCCCGAGCTGACCCAGCAGATGTGGGATGCCAAGAACATGATGTGCGCAGCTGACCCCAGGCACGGCCGCTACCTCACAGCCTCTGCTATGTTCCGTGGGAAGATGAGCACCAAGGAGGTGGACGAGCAAATGCTCTACGTCCAGAACAAGAACTCATCCTACTTTGTGGAGTGGATCCCGAACAACGTGAAGTCGAGCGTGTGCGACATCCCACCCAACGGCCTGAAGATGGCGTCCACCTTCATCGGCAACTCGACCTCGATCCAGGAGATGTTCCGCCGCGTGAGCGAGCAGTTCACGGCCATGTTCAGGAGGAAGGCCTTCTTGCACTGGTACACCGGTGAGGGCATGGACGAGATGGAGTTCACCGAGGCCGAGAGCAACATGAACGACCTGGTGGCCGAGTACCAGCAGTATCAGGACGCCACGGCCGACGAGGAGGAAGAGGGGTATGACGACGAGGAGGAGGAAGAGGAGGTTGCTGCCTAAGCCACCTGGCCTTGTTCAGTCGTCCGTTCGTAGATGTGCCTTGTGTTGTTATCATTATTACCGTCGGTTTGGTGCTTGCGGTGCGGTTAGATCTCTAGGTGGTTTTATTAATGCTTCTAGATGCTCCTTGTTGCCTTTTGTATGTTAATGGTGTGTTGACGCTGTGAATTGTGGTATTAGCGTAACTGTGGACTTAATTACTACTAGATCCTGTAATTGTTTTTTGCTAGTTACACCATGCATTTTGCTCGATGATCTCTGCATCTCTACTGTTCAACGTGGCTAGATTACGGATAGTTCTGATCTTGTAATGCTACAACTGTTGCGTTTCTGGCAGAGTTACATCTTGAGCAGCGGTAGGCATGTAGTAACATATGAAGGCATATCTCTCTGACAGCACTCGTGTTTCCCGGGCGTAATCTGCTGTACTACGTCCCAAGCACAAGTTCGTCTGGGACTGGCAGCGTTGTCTTTAGAGCAAGCCATCCAAATATGCCATTATACTGCCTTTTGCTAGTATACTTGTTTGCTCTACGTTTGAAATCCACCTCGTTTGTGTCGGTGTCATTGCTCGTTTATAAGTGCTAGCATTTCTTATCTTCAAAGAGGGTTAATACTGGACTTAGCAAGAAGTCATGGGAGTCACGTGACCCCAATGCTTGCGTGCCAGATCGGCCCCTGGTCTCCACCGTGTAGTTACGAACTGTAGCCTCTCGTTTGCTCTCTTGATTTTAGAAAAATGAAGATTTGCAGCTCCATCTTCTCAGGGCATTTCTATTGCATAGTTTCTTAGGTCATTATAAGTTGTATCTAAATATATCACCACATCATATAGAGATAACTCTAGACACAACCTTTTCAATACATAATATCTAGCAAATACTTCACTCAATTAATTTCTTCACTCCTACCTCAGCTCCTCTCTCCTTCCTACCAATCCTCATCTCTAACTTCCTTGATTTTCTAAATTAGGTCCTGATTGTTTTTGCTGATTCTAGATTGTGATTATAGAGAAGCTGATTCTGGATTTTAGGATAGTATTTGGTGGTTAATTACTTGGAATTTTTAGTGGTATTCTCATATTTGTATTCCTCAGAATCTACATAAGTATATATGAACTGGATTGTAGATTCTAGTGTATATAGGTGGGCAGGATTATGAGAATCGATTTCTAAAATCGGATTGTTTGTTTTTGATTCAGCTTTTAGGGCCATAATCTAGAATCCACAGCAAAAACAAACAGGCCTAGAATGTATCTTGCATAGAAACAGCTCTACTCTCTCTTTCTTCCCTAATCATTGCATTGGGAGCGCCCTTAGGGTATCGCTAATAGTGTCACTTCAGTTGTCTCTTAGCTATACCATATCAGCAAAATCTTATGTGGAGGGGAGATGAGGTGAAGAAAGAGAACGTGTTGTCTCTTATACAGGAGAAAACTTGATCACACAAACAAAAGCAGTCTCTTATACAGGAGACAACCTGATCACACAAACCAAAGCAAAAAATGATGGAGTGTAAGAGGGAAAATGTGATGAAGAGGAATGATTCTAGAGACGAACTACTGAAGATGTTGTCTCTAGATGAGTTAGAATACTTAGAGACAATCTTAAAACACAAACTATTGTACATGGTCTTAGTGGCATATGTTAGCGAGGCAGCGACCGGCAAATTCCGAAGTGGGTGTGGTTTGGAGGACAAGCGTTCTCTGCCTGGTTATTAGATATATCGATAATTTCATTCCAAAGCAACAAGGGTCGTTGTAGTTAGGGATGAAAACGGATTGGATAGTTTTCGACCGACCCGGATAATTTTTGGATATGAATTCTATCGGATCGAATGTTTTTCAGATGGTATCGGATCGGATACGGATACAGATTTTTTTGTCATATACGGATACGGATTCGGTAGCTCACTATCCGTCAGATACAGATACAGATACAGATACAGATTTGGATAATCCGGATATTGATGGGCCGGATATCCGGATATGCATGTGGTCTGGGCCAAGGCTACTCTTTTGTCCCAAAAAGGTTTCTTAATTTCAAAATCGTTTTCTAATTTAATTAATCCATAAAAAAGTTTCAATTATTAAAATTGGCAAACCAACTCCAAAAATTATGAAATTTTTTGAGAAAATTCCAGACACAATATAACATTTAAAAATTTATTTTCAAGATTTATCAGATTTTAATTTTCTCAAAATTCAAATATTGTTGTTCTTAATAGGAAAATATTTTCAATAAGTAGCTAAAATGCATAAAAATTCATAAATACATAATTTATTATTTTAAACATAATTCAACAAAGAATATAAATCTTGAGTCATTACATGTAAGTGTTATATACTTTTTCTAGAGATATGGTATCTAAGTATTATCAAACTTTTAGTGTGTTATGTGTTTGCTTCCATTTGTATCTCTGAGCAAGGATTGCCTTCATTTTGTGTTTTGATCTACGTGTATGATGAACTAATCATATGTGTGGGATAAACTAAGTCTTATATAATTTTGTTTACGACATGGTATCTAACAATTGTCTAAGTAAATGAAAATGCTTATATTTGTTCAATTTTCAATAATGTTTTGATCAAATCAATTAGTTATGTGTTTTCATTGATTTTTAATGTACAGTTCCGATAAATATTCGAAACCGTATCCGATTCGATTCGTATTCAATCCGTATCTGTATTCAATATTATTCGTATTCGTATCCAGAAAAAAAGATAAGAAAACAAAATATGGGAGAGCTATTATCCGTCCGAATCCGATCCATTTTCACCCCTAGTTGTAGTACAGTGGTGAGTATTCCCGCATGTCACGCAGGTAACCCGGGTTCAATCCCCGGCAACGGCGAGTCTTCTTATCTTTTTCTAATAATGTTCTCTCTTTTTTTTTAATAACTGCAGTATGTGATCCCTAGCAAGTCCTGTCCGAATGGCCGAGAACAAGGGCAATCACCACCTGCTGGTGGCTAAGGCAAGGAAAGATGGTGCCTACCCGCTGTACGAGGTCGCCGTCGACGACATCTTCTCCGACCAGACGAGCGCGACGGAAGGAGGGGGACTGTACGTCGCCGAGCTCGGTGGACTGCCTCTGCGCGCTCGAGCGCATATATATGTTAAGGAACCTCGCTATCGAATAGTCCGAGGTCTTTGCTTCCTTAGAGGTAGCGGAAGATGTCCTTGATCCCTTTCCAATGCCTTTTGGTGGGTTCTGCACTGTACCGAGCTAGCAAATTCACAGCGAACGTAATGTCCGGCCTGGTGCTATTTGCAAGGTACATGAGCGCTCCAACTGCACTCAGATATGGGAATTCTGCTCCCAGGACTTCCTCCCCCTCTTCTCTAGGTCTGTATGGGTCTAGGTCTGCTTGGAGTGACCTTCCGACCATTGGAGTCTTCGCAGGATATGCTTTTTCAAATCCAAACCTTTCCAACACTTTCTGCGTGTAGGTTGATTGATGTACCAAGATTCCTCCTTGGACATGTTCAAGCTGCAAGCCTAAACAAAACTTGATTTTACCTAAATCCTTCATTTCAAACTCAGACTTCAAGTATGAGCATGCTTCTTCAATTTCTTCATCCGTCCAATGATGTTCAAGTCATCTACATAGACGGAGATTATCTGAGAATCCATTCGGGATCGTTGTATAAACACACATGGACAATCTTCATTGTTTGTGTAGCCTTTCTTGCAGAGAAAGTCACTCAGCGATTGTACCACATCCTTCCGATCGCTTCACCCATACGGTGATTTCTCCAATTTCACATTGCAGGTTTCTATTTGCTCCGTCTTGGTTCGGGATAGGAATTCCTTACGGTACTTTCATGTATATCTCGAATCCAAGTTTCCATACAAATATCTTTGTGACAACATCCATTAGCTTCATTCTCAACTTCAAGTTGTAGCTTCATTCTCAACTTCAAGTTGATCGCCATTGAGATCAAATATCTAAAGGTAATTCCTCCCATGACCGGAGAATAGGTTTCTTCATAATCAACTCCGGACGTTGAGTGAAACCTTGAGCTACCAACCTTGCTTTTACCTTACAACTTCATTGTTTTCATTTCTCTTAGAACAAAGACCCATTTGTGACCTACGGGGTTTATATGGGGAGGGTGCGGCATACGGCCCAAACACCTCTCTCTTGTTTAGAGACTAATTCTGCGATGATTGCCTTTTCCATTCTTCCCAATCTAGCCTTTTCTTACACTCTGCGAGAGATGCGGGCTCGGGATCATGATCAATGATCGAGGCAATCTTCTTTGCAAAGTATGCATCAATGTTGGTCGTTGCTCTATTCGAGATTCTCTGTTATTACAAAGTTTATGGCCATTTCTTCATGGGGTGCTTAATGCACTTCTACTTGCTCTTATTTGCTATTCCCTATCGCAGAGCAAGTTCCTTTAGCTTTTCATCGCCTATGTGTGCGCACACATTATTTTCGGCGGCTTCCTGCAGTGGAAGATTCAAGTCTGGAATTGCCTTTCCTGTTGGCTTCTTTCCAGTGCCAGGTCTCAACTGGCTCCCCTTCTTTCCTTGGGGCATTTTCGTGATTGGTTGTGGTAAGTCCTCTCGCTTGATTTTCTCAGACGTCTCGGGTATTTTGGGTTTGAGGAGCCAGGTTTCCTGTTCTTTTTCTTTGAGGCCTCTGAACAGGCTGAGGGATACCTTCTATTTTCTTTGGTATTTTCACCCTCTCTGGTGCATTTCTTGCTGGTACATGCGACTTAACCACGCCCTTTAGATCACAAAAATGATCAGGCAGTTCATTTGCTAAATTCTGCAAATCAATTATCTTCTAGACTTCTTGATTTGCTTCATTAGTGCGGGTCATATGCGGGATCCGGTGGAATGCCATATGATTTCCGGCATTTTTCATCCAAAGGTTGATTTCCTCCCTAATGACGGAAACGATCCTCGTCAAAGATGCTATCGTGAATCGGTCAGTATGCAAGTCTCGATCATGGGTTCCAAATACGATTATGGATGCACTCTCATAACCAACGTATATCCCGGACTTGCGGAGAGGGCCCATTGCGATCATTGAGGGTGGTATAGGTACATATACCATACACCCAAATTTTCTAAGATGGGAGATCTTACGGATGATCCGTGCACAAGTTGCATAGGAGAATGGATGTTGTAGGCGATGGTGCGAAATTGATAAGTCTTTGCTGCGTGCGGATCTGCGTGTCCCCAACAAGTATTGGGCAAGTTACAACTCGCAAAAGCGGTCGGCAATGAATTTAATCCTCTTTATTAGTGCTTACGCTAGTCCATTCTGCGTATGGGCGTGCGATGCGGAGTGCTCAAGCTGCTATCCCTGTTCTTTGTGCAATAATCATCAAATGCCTTTGAAGTAAATTCTCGGCATTGTCCATTCTAATGGACTTCACGCGATGATTAGGAAAGCATTCTTAATTCTTATGATCTGCGAGATCGGTTTGCAAAAGCATGGTTTCTTGTTGACAACAAGCATACATGCGACCATTTCGAGGAAGCATCGATGAGCACCATAAAGTATCAAACGGCCCCGACAGGCTGAATCGGCCGCAAATATCCCCGGATGCGTTCGAGAAAGCGAGGATTTCACTTTGCACTTTCATGACAGAGGGTCTAGTTATTAATTTCCCGGTGGCACATGCAGGGCACACAAAATCTTCATGATTCGGATTTTTTTTTAACATTAATACCATGACCTTGTGAGTTGTTTACTATATTTCTCATCATTCTAAGACCAGGATGGCCTAATCTACCATGCCATAAAGAAAATAACTCAGAGCTTCTAAAAACAGTTTTCAAGGAAGTATACACTTCGGGTGCATGAATATTCGTGTAGTACAACCCAGATTCATATGAGGGGCATTTTTCTAATACCATTTTTCTACATACCGCGTGCTTCACAATGCACAAGTATTCTTTGCCATTTTCTTCATTGGTTTCTACGTGAAAACCATTGGCGCGGATGTCTTTAAAGCTTAAGAGAGTGCGTGTTGATTCAGGGTACAAAAGGGCTTCTTCAATTACCAGAGTTGTACCCATAGGCAATATACTAGTAGCTCTTCCTGAGCCGATTACATATGAGTCGCTTCCTGCGATCGTAGTAATCTTTCCATCGTTCTTCGTGATCGACTGGAAATATTTAGACTCTCTTAAGATGGTATTTGTTGTGCCACTATCAACAATGCATATCTCTTCCATTTGGGCGCTACACGATTTCTAGATAAAAGAAATATAATCCCAAAGAAACAACGGCAAAATAATCCAAATATTGCTTGCAAAATTGAAGAATATTGGAATAAAGAATAAATTGCATATTTATTCATGAGAGAAGTATGCTCTTCTAGAGCTTACAATTCATTTTTCAAAAAGAAAATGCTAACAACCATAATCTAAAAGAAAATGCGATTCATGCATTTAAACGGCAGTGCAAGGCTTGATTGTTCTGTTTGACGGTAGGTTTCGCGTCCTGCGAGGACCCTAGACCAATCGCAGCACGGAGCTTCTTGCCCCAAGAACGATCTTCACGTCCGATGCCTAAGTGAGGTATTTCTGATCGTGCGGGGCCAGTTCTTCAAACTCACGATTCACGATTCATGATTTCAAAATTTTGACATTAGATTACTGCGTGTAATCTAATAGAAAATGGTTGCAATAAACATAAGGTACAAAAAATAAATTGCTATGCAATGCAATATACAAAATAAAGCAATGAATTCAAAATTCATAAAGAATATTCATAAAACAGAGAAATAAAGACAGAAAAATTAAAAACAGAGCCAAATAAATCTTCTTGATTTTCTGGCAATTTTTCAAAATTTTCTGCAATTTTTTTTTCTTTCTCTTTCTTTCTTTTTCTTTTCTTTTTTTTCCTTTTCTTCGGCTGAATCGGCCATTGGGCCGTGCCCCTTCCCCGGCCCATAATCACGCGCGGCGGCAAGGGTGAAAAACCCTAGCCGCCACCGCCCTGCCTCCCGCTCCCACTTACTGCCTCCTCTTCCTTTCCCTTCTGCGCCTCCGCTTCCACGCGCCGCCACTTTCTTTCTCGCGCACGCCGCCGCTTCCACGTGCCGCCTCGCCTTCGGCCATTCCGTCTTCGTGTGCCTTGGCGGGCGGCGGCCAAGCAGCGTTAGCGGGCGCGGCTAGCGGCGGCGGCGGCAAGCCCGCCGGGCGTGCGGCCAGGCGACTTCGACGCCGGCGGGAGGCGGCTGCTAAGCGTGGGAGCCGAGAGTCGGTGCTGCGTCTTGTGGCCGGCAGCGCGCGGCTGCGTCTGTTGAGGCCGGCAGCGGTGGATCGGGCGCCGGCGGAGCCGATAAGGCGGCGAGCGTGCTCGGGCTAACGCGCAGAGGCAGAGCCGGTGCCGTCTTGTGGCGGCGCAAGGGCCGAGCTGCGAACAGGCTGCGGAGGCCGAGGCGGTCTGGCGGCGCGCGCAAGACCGAGCCGACGCCGAGGCCGGCCGGCGCCGTCTTCTGTGGCGGCAGAGCCGGCGCGTGCCGACCGAGGCAGCGGCGGCGATGGCGATGGCGCCGTGCACGCGCGCGTACGTGCCGGAGAGGTGGCGGCGCGCGTTCGCTTGAAGCGAGGCGGCGACGGCGAGGCCGAACCAGCGGCTGCGGCGGCGGCGAGGCCGGGAGCGCGCGCCGCAGCCGCCGCGGTCGCGACGGCGTCTTCATGTGGCGCGGCCGAACACGGTGGCGGGGCTGCGGCGGCGGCGTGGAGCCGCCGCACGCAGCCGGCGGCCGGGGCGGCGCGTCTCTGGCGGCGCGCGCGCGGCGGCGAGTCGGTGCGGCTCGGCGGCGGTGCAAGCGGTCGCATTGTGGCGGCCGAGTCCACGGTGAAGCGCGGCGGTGCGGCGGGCGAAGTGCGGCTACGCCGTCGCGCGGCCGACGGCCGAACCGTCGCGGCATGCCCGGCGAGGCGGGCAGCGTTCTTCGTCGCGGGGCCATCGCGACAAGGCGGTCGGCGATGGTGGCGGGCTTCACCGGCGAGCACGATTCACGGGTTTCGCGCAATGCTTCTGTGACTTCATGTCATGCACGCAAACCGAGGCAGTGACGGTGGCGCGCTGCGAGCGCGGGAACCGAAACGCATGTTTCTCTTTTTTTCTGTGGATAATGCATGTACTGATGCTGCTTGTAGCTTCGTGCCACGTGATGCAAACGTAAAACAGATGCGAATAGTAGATACATGCATAGGATCAACAGCGATTAGATACAATCACCGATTCTCACCTCTTCTCACCTTTCAATTCTGATCTCCGTAGAGCAATTCGTGCTGATAACGTGTTAAGGAACCTCGCTATCGAATAGTCCGGGGTTCCCGAACAGATCTGAATTGGAGAACAGAAAGAGAGAGACACGTGTTTAGGGAGAGCAACAACGGAAATTCTTTATTGCTAATGATTTCTTGTACATAAGGGGGACCCCCTCCTCCTTTTATAGCGCTCACCTAGGGTTTAGGCTAAGGGACCAGCATGGACCTTCAATAGGCTATCTGGGTTTCCCAACAATATAGACAAGGGCTACACTATCAACCAGGACGGCAGCCTGCCTTGCCTAAATATCAAGTTCTGTATCACCAGAGTCGCCGGCGCAAGTATGCGCTCTGCTTGGTGGCCGAGCTCCGGTTAGTGAAGCGCAATATCCGGTGATACGTCATGCCCTTTTTGAAATGGTTACGCTCTTCACCCGACCAATTAATCGGTGCACTCGCCTTCCTATTCCATCCAATGCATTTTTCTCCTTTTTGTGTATGCGCATGTTTAGTCGAGTATATTACCATATATATATATATATATATATATATATATATATATATATATATATATATATATATATATATATATACACTATGGTGCCCGGGCTCCATGATTCAAAACGGGTATTTTCTCTATGTATTTTTATGCGATACTTTTTGAAATTTCTATGATGCTGAGTTTAACCAGTTTACTAACTAGTTAAACAAGTTTGAACTGAAATTCAAACTAGAGTTTCCCATTTTGATGATAGTTTGGTTGTAGGTATATGTTGATTTTATATATAAATCAGCAAAGTATGTGATCCAAACTTATTCAAAATCATTGGATTTGAGTATGCTTTTTCAAAGATATGTGTTTCATTTGAATTGTTATAGATCGGTATATACCCTAAAACTGAAATTTTTGAAAAATATACTCGAATATGGCTTGAATTCACGCATTTGAAATCATAGTGCCTAGACACCATGGTGCCCCATTTCGACTTCCTATATATATATATATATACACACGCGCTTTATGGTCGTAGATACAGAAAACCACATGTCCCTGAAGTTTTATGGTTATATTATTTCACATGGAGGGGAGAGCACACGTCAGACAACGCATACTCGTGCTCGATCAAGAAAAACACAGAATACAAGCCGCATAAGCATGCATCCATGCATGTCTCATCTCATTTTGTGATCAGGTTTATTCTATCCAGATCAGGAAAATGTTGGCAAGGTGCTTGCACAACCACACAAAGCTCAAACAAAACACAAGGGGGTGTATCGAGCTACACCAAAAAACGTCATAAAATTAATAATATGCCCATTGGGGATTTAATACATCTTTCAGAGTTTCTGGGTCTAGGCTGTGGAACCGAGCATAAGCAAATGGCGCAATGAAAAATATCAAGAATAACCGAGCTACAGCGATATGACAACAAAATTAAGAAAAATAGCTCAAGACATCTCCCTGAATCTTGCAATGGCCTTCTTATGGATGATGGTTTTGTAGCTATCCCCAGCTTGGGCCTCCAGCGCCGGATCAGTCGCTTTCCGCTGTTGATTTCCAAGTCCAGCCCTCACGTCAGCAGATTTAGCCTGGACTGGTTCCTTGATGCCACTACCATCCTTTCCCAGACCCTGAGTATTTGCATTGTAGTTGCAAGCAAAAGAAAATGCCAATATATACTCACGTTAGGAAGGATATACAAGTTAGGCAGCTTCCAAACTGTAGAAGATATCAGCAAAGTGGTTCCTCTACAACCACAGTAACTTCTCGTGCCTAACAAAACTATTCATCCCCACTGGAGATCTATTCCCTCAAGCTAAATAGTTTCTAATTTCTCCCCAGTAATTTCAGAGTTTTGCAAGACGAGTATAGAGATGCAAAGGAATCACATGAACTCGACTTTTTTGGTCAAGATAGAGAGGGGTTGTTCACTAATTTATTTCAAACAGGAGGCCTACAAGACAAACTCAAGATTTGACGCTTGATAGTGACAACCTACACAAGCTCCAAACTGACAACAGTTAGAGATCATGCGAGTTTCATGATAATAAATTCAACATCTTATAAGAAACAGTCATACTTAATCAGTTTCAATTATACTGCAAAACAAAATGCCCCAAAAAATTTCACTGCAACTGCAGAAAAAATAATGGGGGCATGAAACTCTTCATCAAATGCAGGTAACAGTAAATGCTAATGGGAAAAGTAAAATTACCTAAGACATCCAAGAGGAGGAAAAGTAAGAAATATGTGGTAGAGGAACTTACTAGTCCTTCCTGCCAACCCATGTTGCGTAGAATACGATTGCCCACATTTGTTTCATCTATCGCTTTATCAGCAGTGATCACCTCATAATTTTCAGTATTGCCAATTTCACCACTAGAACGTTCACCCACCCCTGGAGGAAATGGCATTGATCCTATCTCACTTGAACCCTTTCGAGCTGTGTAGTCACCAGCTTGACAACAAAGAATTTCCAAAAAATTAATACAAATCTTGAACAAGCAAAATGGAAACCATCACCCCTATAATGTATAATTCTGTGGCGGTCAAGGTATACAAAATACAAATAATATCAGTAAGGACAATCAAAAATAATTCCCACAAACACCAAGCTGAGCCTATATATCACACAAGAATACAAAATTGAATATACTGTCAGCAAAACTCTTGCTAAATGAGGATCGCAGAATCTTTACAGAAATTTATGCTGTTCGATGGTTAGTTAACATCTTGTGCTCAAGAAATATGCCTAGCAAAAAAATTGACAGCGGTTTGTACATGAAGTGTGACAAAGTTAAGAAAGTGCATTCTTACTTGAATACAGTCCAACATCATCATTGCCAAGTGATGAAGATGATCCATATAGACTTCGTCTTTCTGCAGCCCGATCTCTGTACTGGGATTGTCCTGGTGCCTCAGAAAACCGACGTTTAGCACTCCCAGAAACTCCAGATGGAACATAAGAGACTAGGGCAGATAAATCTGTTTTGAAGGGTCCAGAAGCAGTAGGAGCCTCGGCATTTGTCATTAAACCACCTGTGCTTGTGGTTATAGTGGACGAAGAATGAGTGCTACCAGCATCGGATGATGCATGAAATGTAGTATCCAACTTGATTACTCCTCTATCAGAACCTCTTATGACACCCATAATAGTAGTTCCTAAACTGTTACTGACAGGTCTAGGCTTTATGTCAGAATCCAGCATTTCGGTGGCTGCAGTTCCTTGGCCAAGATAATTATAGCTAACAGCTGCGTTCATATCCTTAGCATTTCCAGAGTCGGATTTAGGCTTGCCTTTCAATGAGAATCCAGTTCCACTGTGTGAACTGTTAAATTTATCATCAACAGAGCTGGATGGCTCCATGTCATCAAGGACAATACGTGCAGCCTGGCCTTCTTGATTCCTTTGCTTCCACATAGCTAGAACATTGTTCATCTTCTTCTTGTTAGCTAAAAGACTACTTTTTGAGGCCAACCTAATCTCTTTAGCCTTCTCCTTTTCTTTCTTTTCTGCAGCCAGCGCTGCATTGGCAGCAGCTTGAACAGCCTCAGGTAGTGAAGTTTTCTCACTTTGTTTAATTGTGGCAGCAGGTGCAGAAATCACTACCTTTTTACCAGTATTTCTTTCTGAGATCTTCGTACTTTCATTTGCAATGTCCCCAGCTGCCTTACTGCTGCTCTGTTCATTACAAGGGACATACTGTTGAGTTTGTTGATCATACGAGTACCAAACTCCAGCATTACCATCATAGTAAAGGCCTGCAACGAATACAAGGTATAAATTAACTCATAAATGAAACAAATTAAGTCATAAATGAAACACATGCCCAAAAGAAAAAGATTTATAACAGAGCTCTTTCAAATGGAAAGTGTTCCTAAATTAAATACGGTCAGGTCTAAGAAAATTGTTACGGTAGACTTTCAAACTTACCAGAATTTCCATCATAATAGAATCCAGAGGCAGAATCATAGTAATATCCAGATTTTTCGTCCCAAACAAATCCTGACTGTGGAGCAGAAACATCTTTCTGAGATTCTGAATTACTGTTCAGTTTGTCCTCAGGATTGTACTCTTTAGGGGCCCAACCTACAGCATCATACTGGTCCAAAAGGCAAAGGGAGTAAAACAATGAGCACCATGTTTACAATCTGCCTATGTAACATGGGAATATGAAAAAAAAATTACTAATTAACAACAAAAGCAATAACCACTTAGTCATAAGGTACAACGACTATCATCATGATAGGGGCTATGACGGACCTGCTGAGCAAATGATGCAGCTTCAATGGCAGCTGCAGCAAGGCTATTTGACTGTGAAGCCCCCGATGCAGGTCCATGTGTACTTTTAGCGTAGGCTACACGTAAAACCTGACCATTTTTCTCAAGTGTAATCCCATTTGTAGCTTCAAGAGCTTTCGTAGCATCTTCCACCTATCACAAAATTGGATGTAGAAAAATGTCAGGAACTGACATCAAAGAAAAGATCAAGTTTGTTATCCATCACTACTACTTACTGAATGAAAATGGATGAAGGCAAAACCTCTGGACACATGAGTAAACTTATCCCGAACCAGGCGGATATCCTGCAGAGAAATGGCATGTAATTCTCTCAACATAAAGGAAACAACCCTAATTGGAAGAGCTATTAGCTTATTACCCACCTTTATAGGTGCATGCTTAGCAAATTCATATCGAAGCATTTCTTCATCGGCATTTTCATCCAGGCCACGGACAACTAAAACATGAGTTCGAGCTGCAAATGACAGAATCTACTGAGGCAAACATCTGCATATTTCACATAATTCCACAATAAAAGCACAAAACTTGCCTAGTTCAGACCCCCTTTTTCCAAACAGTTGAGTGGAACCTGTTGCATCAGCTGGTAGAGCATCCTCGGTACGTGGTTCATTGCACTATAAGAATACAAGTAAACATGCAATTAACCAGAAAAGTTGAAGAGCACAACAACTAAACTTACAATTAGTTATCCCAGAACTGCTATTTGTTAGCCCTTGTCATATATTAAGGCAGCATGCAACAGCAGTTACTCTCCAAAGTCACTCAGGTAGACGGTCGGAAGTATATCAATGTACATTCTGAAAGAACTTTAAGACCTATACCTCAAATGGATCTTATGACGAAAAAAACAGTCCGACAGAAGTAATTTGTACTATATGACAGTAAAGTATACCTGAAAACAGGAGGTTCTGCGGGCAAAGTTCATACATGCGCATATAGTACATATCCAATCACATGGCGCGGCAACAGTTCTGTGCCCATAGGTAGACCTTGTAAAATTTTCTTGTCCAAGGGAAGGCCCGCTCAACCCACCAGTTGGTTTACTACTGCAGTAAAGACGGATGCCAGAAATTTTTACAGTGGAAGTAATCGTTATAACATACAAGTACATGACCGATCAAACAGTTAAATGCAAGCAATACAGAGAACATGATGACATGACTGCAAAAAAAACTTTGTATAAGAGACTACAGCTACTCGAAAAGGGCCTATCAAGTACAAATAGGTTTAAGTTATTGCTTTATTCAATTTCATCAATGCGCCTTTCTGCAATAATGACCTTAATGCAGTAATATGCATAGATAAAATACAAAACAAAAATACCATGAAAAAAAGATGGAGAAGTAACTGAATTTTTTTTACTGCATCAATATTTAACATACTAAAAGTAGATTAACTGTTTTGCAAGACAGGTTGTTGCCGTACTAAACATCTTCATGTGCTTACATAACAAAGTAGACGCAGTCTCGTACTCTCATACAACTCCTTTATTTCGAATTCATTATTGACTGAAGTCTATCTAAAATTTGCTTCAATCAAATCCCCTTCTTTCATAAGCTACCAAATTAACTAGATATTACTGTATCATGTTTGGTCTATGTCATATGCTTTGTGGGTCAGTACTCAAAAAGCACACATACCTGTACGCAAAAAATATCTTCCTACCATCAATTATGAGGCCATTGTCCCCAGTACCTTCCATCATTTTGCGGGCAGCTTCCTGTTGAATACGTACAACTTTGTGAGAATAATAGTATATGACAGTCTGAATGGGCAATGTAGTAGCATTTGTACGGTTAGTACCACAGTAGGAAAGTCGATAAAAGCAAATCCCCGAGACATGCCGGAGGTTCGTTCCTTGATTACGCGCACACTACGAAGAGGGCCCCACTCAGCCTAAAAGAGACCAGACCCCAAATGATTAAAACGAACCAGACAATACACTTTCAACCAGTTTAACAGTTTATGAAGAGGAACTTGTACAAGAATCTGATATAGGTCGTCTTCATTAGTCTTCTGCGACAGACCCTTAACAATGACAGTGGCAGATGGGGCCTGCAAGCATGAATGCAAATGTCATTGTCTTTGTAAGTTCAAAGCACATTTTGCCAAGCATGAATGTATTTACAGATAGAGGTATGGCCATACCACTGAATCACCATGCCTTCTTTCATCCCAGTCATATTCTCTTCTTCTGTCAAAGCGATTGTCATCGTAAAAGCTATCTCTTTGGCTCCGACCACGACTTTTGCCACGAGGAGATCTTGATCTAGACCGAGATCTTGATCGATCATCACGCCCATGTGATCGAGAGCGGCTATGGCGCATGTGTGGACTTCCATCTCTTTCACGACTTAACCCTCTTCTTTCATGTTCACTCTCACATGAATCATGCCTTCTCCAGCTACTATCTCTCCTGCTTCTCTCATAGTCTGAATCGTAGCTGTAACACCCATATTCACGATCTCTCTCATAGCTGTCCTCTCTGGTTTGGTGAGAGCTCCGGTACCGGTCTTCGAACTCACCATGAAACTCCGCACGGTCTCTATTTCCAATCCTTCTGTTCCTATCAACACCAAAATCACGGTAACTACCAGATTCATAGTGGTTGTCAGCAACACGATAATTATCACGGAGTCTATCAACTCCTCTGTACGAATCAAATTCATGATGCTTTCCGTCATTGTGATAATCAGTGTCATGCCTTCTGTAATCTCTGGCAGTTACATGTTGCTCATCATGATTTCTTCGAGGCTGAGACCACATGGTGCCAACAGAAGGTTGTGGTGGATACATATTTCTGTCATGTACATCCTGACAGAATGCACCCCTTCCATACGAATCTCTAGGAAAGCATTCATCCACAAATCTCCTATCATTGTAGGATCCACCAGCCCTGCAAATTGAGTTAGTAGTGGAAAATATGGTAACATGACAAAACACTTTAAAGTGAAAATGCATATCGTGAATAGCAAATGGAAAAATTTACAGTTCCCCCGAACAAAATATAGCTGGGTTCACTTCAGAAATAAATTGAAATATTAAACAAAATTAAAGATGAATACACACATTTTACAGGAAATAATGGACACAGATACAATAGCTAACATAGCACCAGTAGCTTGTTGACTTACCTAAAATCTGGCTCATTGATGACACCGTACCCATCGGGTGCCTGTTCATTGAACAGAATAAGTTGAGTCAGCAACAAAGTCTACAGAACAGGCAGGTAAATCCATTCCATTTAAGCAATGGCTGCTTCTTGAACTTCTTTACAGCAGAACGCTGGTTACACGGAGGTCAACCACATGGCCAATAAATCTGCTATTTTCATCATCCTTGGTAGTTAATAAAGGAAAAGGCTGCAATTACACTGTTGTTCTCCCGTCCATGATGTGGAGCATAACGCCCATGATCCATTTCCAAAATTCAGCACCAGTGTTATCCTGCAAGGTTCTTGGTGATCTCTCAAACTTTTGGGTGTAGATTTTTTGAGTGTATCCTGTAAGAGGCGCATGATATCACATAGTTAAGTAAGTGGCAACAAGGAAACCACCATATGGTCACCCCCTTTACTGGAACTTTGGAATGAAACGGAAATGCTATAATCATCTCAGGTTCCAGTTGTTTAATCAATCCAACAAACATCCATTGCTGCTGCATGTACCCAATATCACCGAAATCCCACTATCACCAAAATCAATTACCCATTTCTCAACTTACTTCTTATGGCACTAATTTTTTTTTAATAAACATACAACATTTAGGCCCTTTTGGAGTGCAGGAATTTTGCAGGAAACAGAACGATTCCTCCAGAATTCCCATGAAGTTCCTACATTCCAAAAAGCCTAAGTATAGGTCGAAAATGTTTGAGGGGAAAAACAAATTGCATCTTGTGACTCCAACATGTCCAGACTCCAGAGCATGAAGCCAGCAGTATCACTACAAAAAGGGCACACTCACTGGTACTCCAGAGCATGAAGTCAGCGGAATCAATACAACAAGGGCAACCTCACTGGTAATGGTACTTATCAGGCAGGGTATTAATTAATGAGAATAATGCTACACACACAAGTGTTTCGATTAGAAAATATGCAAGCTTATGGCTGGGTCCCACAGAAGACTACGCCTTTGGAAACTGTCTGCAAAAAAGAAAGACAGGATCTGCTTCTACCCTTTTCCTATTAGAAATGTTGAGGATTTAAGATACTTATGGATTTAGAAACACACATGGCTAAACGAATAGCTAGGATTCACTGGTTTCAGTTCCCTTTGTTCTGTATAATTACAGCTGTAACAGTTCATCCCTTTAAAGCATGCACTAGGATAACAGCCCAAACGCATAGCCTTCAATGAAAGGGTCCATCGTATCACTAACATGTCCTTGGGTGTAGTTCCGTACCAAGCAATGGGTAAAAACACTAGAAGATCCAACTGCAACCAACCCTCCTGCCAGAATCGTTCCTTCATAATAATGATGCTCTGCCAACGACTCAATAATAAGTATATCTTGCGGAACTTTGATCTGTCCAAGGCAAGAAGAAAATAGAACATCCAACCATTTGCTTGAGGAATTTGTATATAGGTTGGAGCCTAAGATCTTTAATTACAGGATGAGTGAGAAATAAACGTATGTAAACTGAATGGCCATACCAAGCGGTTCGCATAGAGTCCAACAAAAATCGAGCAACTATTTTCCAGAGTAGTAAATTACGATACAATTCATTCAATTCACGTCTAAGCAAGCAGCACATGTCAAAGAACCGTGGCACACAGCAGTAAGCACGATTGCCCAATCTAGCCAAGCCCGTAGAAACGCCATGAATGGCGGCACCCTAAACCCCGCAGCAGTGGTGAAACTGGAGTGCAACAAGAGCGCGCTCCAGGGGGGGTAACAGCAACAGACACCCCAATACACGCCCTATTTTACCTCTTGGTTCCGTGCGGCGCAGGGAGGGGAGGAGGGATCGGGTGACGGCGACGAAGGCAGCCTCGCTAGGGCGCGAGTGCGAATCGCAATCGGCGAGAGGGAACAGCAGCGGATGGAATCGGTTTGGTGCAGTGGAGGAGGGGGCGGCGGCGGTTAGGGTTTCGGGCGCGGACGTGGGATTTGGGGAGGAATCGTTCGTGGGGCGGAGCGGAGATTCGAGAGAGAGCGAGCGACGGGGAGGGGGACAGCGAGCCGACCGCAGCGAGTTGCGTTGCGATCTTCTTTTCTTGGTCGTTAATTCTGTTGGACATTGGATTTGGCCCATATAATATTCTCTACGGCCCAACACCAACTCTCTAAAGAGGGGAAGCCCAAGGGAGTAGTACCCTTTCCCCTTTCCCCCCATCAAGTTTTTTCTTCTTCTTCCCGGACGAAAACCGAGTACTTTTTAGTAGTGTCCTAATTAAGTTGCATAAGTTTTAAAGTAAATAAAGGGTTAAATAATTATTATTTATCTTTTATTTATGCTTTAATATCTGTGCAACTTTTAAATAGAGATGTATAGAAGCAATTCTCCATTTTTTCCCCTCTCGTACTCGTATTACTCGTGCTAGCTAGTTTGCGCTTGGCAGTCGAACAAATTAAAGCTCAAGGGACTGTTTGGTTTGATGACAAATTTGCCTCACCAAAATTTGGTCACCAAATTGGTTGTCAATGTTTTGGCCAAAGAAAGATTTGTAAGAAAATGAACTAGAGAACTAAAGAAGAAGGGAATCTTACTAAAATTTAGTAGCAAAACCAAATATTTGCTAAATTTGATCAACGCTACCAAAATTTGGTAAGACAAGCATGTGTTACCATTGGAAGCCAACCAAAAAGTCCTCTGGTCTTTGCAGGTTTGCTATTTCTGAGGTGCATTCTTCTCTTTTGACTCCAAGTCGATTTTCATGGCCTCGAATTATCTTCGAGACATTGTGTTTGGCTCAAAAATATGACTTGTCTTCGAAGTGAAGTGTAAGTCGCTAGCTTGTAAGAGAGAGGCATATCAGGGAATAAAGATAGCCGTCATCACGCGAGAGATCTACAAGGTAACATTTCAGCCTTCTTTTCGTTTCTCTACGCGCTTTGCAGAAAGATGGTGGTGCTGTACCTGTACGTACGCTTTCGGTCGGCGCCGTTTGAAATACGTAGGTGGCAGATGGAGACGTACGGCCGGGTCATCTCTCAAACTTTAGTTTCGCCATTGATGCCACTGTCGTACCTTGGAATAGCAGCGCATGCACCACACACGTAGCCAGCGAAATCAACCGCAGGCCAGCTTCGTTCTCGCTCGAGGAAGATCTTCTAGAAGATTCACGGCGACTTGACTAGAAAGCGAAACCTTCGACCACTCGGCTACGTTGGCACGCGTGTCTCCAGAAGATCGATCGACTGAGTCCATACGACTACGACATCAACACGTCGGAGGAAAAAACTGGAGACTAATTAAAGAAGTTTTGTGCGAGGATGTCGATGTCATTTAACCCTGGCCATACACCGTACGTAGATCCACCCCTCCACACCATTTGCTCGCCAGTTCATCTCTTCTTCAAGCATGCTTAATATGATTTCTTTCGGCGACGTTTCGGGAAAAGAGAGAGCTGATTTCCTCTGTTGGTTGTTTTGTTTTTTAAATATGGTCAGGAGTTCTGCCCTTCGTTAGAGGAAAAAAAGAGATCGTAATAGAGCGATGTAATATTACAAAGGGTTAAATATTAAGAAAACACGGAAATGAGACCGATTGATTGACAAAAATCGGCTACTTCCTACAACTGCGCTCTGTAATGATCGTAAAGGGAGGCATGCGGCCTAGCACCGCTCCTGGGGTCCACATGCTAGATATTCCCGTTAAAGTTAGGGTGCATTTGGGTGTGTCTTGACTTTGAGTCAAAGCTCTCCAAGCAGCGTATGCATTATAGCGTTGTGAAGTTAAGCGCACGCAGAAGCACCCAAAAGCTGCGGCCGTGAGGAGAGATTTTGGTGTGGCAGCTGACCGTCTCCCATCTCGCTCACTCAGCCTCCCCGATCTCCGCCACCCTGCCTCGCGACCTCCACGTCACCTCTCCACTCGTCTGCCGCTGTACTTCGATAGGTTACTGCCTCCCCGTTCGGTTGCCCCCAAAAGCTACGACTGCAGCAATCAGTTTGACAAACGGCATAACAAGAAAAGCGCGTAAACCGCCGTGGTCAATTCTTTATTTCTGGTAAAGAAACTAAAAAGCATTTTTTAAAGCGTGCGGCCCAAACAGGCCCTTAGGCTGTTGCTATCCTTCGTTGGTTGTAGATCGGCAGACCTTGATTGCAACACCGCCATTGATTCTGCGGGGAATTTAGGGAAGAAGAGAAACACCTACACATTTCAATCGATTGTTCCTAGCGCACAGCTAGCATTCGTGCTGATTGCATCCAGAACTTATGCAAGTTAATGGAAGCTCGTAGCTTTTCCCATAGCAAAAAAAAAAAACCCGACCCAATCCAACCGGCGTGGATGTGGATCACGCATATCTTAATCGATCAATTCAATTCCGCTACTGCTGATCTCCTTATCCGATTAATTACCATATCATGCAATTAAGCTCTTAACTTGATCTCGACAAAAATTGCATAATCAATGGAGCAATATCCTGTACTATCATTTGGATATCGAGTTGATTAATTGGCTTGCTTAATTGTTGTTCTACATATATAACGCCGGGATATCGATCGATCGCATGTCCCCACGGCGACCATGACGTTCGATTCCAAGTCCAAATAGCTCCACGGCAACGAAGATTACGGCCAACGATTGCGTCGGACGGCTCGACTCTAGTCAAAAGACGAGCCGAAATTTTCTCGCCAATTTGATAGCGATGTATAGTTTTAATTGGTCGATGTGCCTTTCACTCGAAAAGAATACCACCAGTATAAGCGTGTTGGGAAGATTGTTTGTGCTTATCATTCCTCTCCTTTCTTTTCATATTTTTCTTCTTCTTCTCTCTCTCTCTCTTTCTAAAAAACGAGCTCTCCTATTCTTGTTGTCAGAAAGATTGTTCCTCGGTGATGACTGAACATGAGCGACCAACGTGCCGGCCGGGCTCCAAAAGTCGTGCGTCGTTTTCGCGAGGAGGACTGCACGATTTGCACGTACATGTAGGGGTACGGAAGGGATTCACGAACGGATTTTTTAAATGAAAAATCATGGAAGATAAGATAGCGAATTATGATACGGTGCTCCACAAAGTTAGAGAAGATTATTGCATAGGCATGGATAAAATCTTCAAGCACAAATCACTACAACTACTTTCAAAATTGACCAAACTAAACTTACTAATTGCAAATTAATGTCATGGTATGTTTGGAAGCCAAGATCTACAAAGAACAGTGCAATTCTCACATGTAGCCCGGAGGAAAATTACTAATTACTAGAAGCGTTACGGAGTCCAAACATGCATGGCACGGTGGGCGAATTTGCGATAACCTTGTGTTAATCAGCCTTGACGGGCTGGGCGTGTAACTTTCGAGGACAAGGCGTGAAGACCAAATCGACAAATCCGAGGGAGGTACTAGGGGTGAAAACGGTCGGAAACGGTCGGAAAACACCGAAATCATTTTTGTTTTCATATTTTTCCTCGGAAACGATACCGGAATCGATAACTACGAAAACGAAAACGGCATCGGTAATTCGAAAATATCGAAACGAAAATTCGATACAAAATATATATCGGTAACGATCGAATCGAAAAGAGACCGTAACGTCGTAACGACATGTACCACCAATTGACTTCAAAAATTCACACAAATCGTACATTCACATAGAAATTAGTAATAAATAAATATTCACAAATTTCGATGAACATACATTACCAATGTAAATGTATATAATAGCATAACTAGTTTAGAAAATCAATATATTATAACGTATAATGGCATAAGCATTAAGCAACATCACATAGCACTTACATACAGGCATACATTAAAGCATTAAGCAATGATTCACATAGCACTTAAAAGCAATACCTTATAAGCATTTACAGCTGATTGACGATATCACACATTCCATACAGGCATAGATAGCATAAGATAGTCTCACACGAGTCTTTACATCACATAGTATAAGATAGTCTCAATATCTCATATCAAATAATACATCTCTCCACACGAGGATTGAAATTTATTAGTCGCTACTAGACCGACCAGGACCTTTGCGGCGCCAAACGGAAATATGACATACAAAGACATGCACATAGATAATCGGAGCTCGGAGCACATAGATAATCACGACGATAAATCGATAATGAAGCATTGGAGATCGAAAATAAAAGCAAAAAAACATGTGATCTTGGCGAGTAGTTATTATCACTCATCAAGATCGTGAATACGACCAATGAAAACGAGTGATGGGCATAGAAGGCATAAGCTTCTAAGCGAGTGACGGGCATGAAAGGATTGATCTCATAAGTTCTTGGTTTATTTGCAAATATATGTTGCAAATGAAGTGTGCTTAATTTGATATTTGAGCATGCGATTAGAATTTACAAATATGTTTTGCAAAATTGTTTTGATCATGAGTTGATCATCACATGGCTCAATATTTAATCTTATTGACTCTTTCGAGCTTGTAGTCATGCCCTTGATCAAGTCTATGTGAGGATTTGAAAAATCGATTTTAGACTTGAATAACTACATTAGAGTTTAATTTTATCATATTTAAAATATCTATGATTTCTTAAATCATAAAAATGGGTGGAGATTGTAGCCCTCGTGATAAGCTTCGCATAGAGTCCAAGATCACCTAAATCGGAGTTCGGAGTAAAAGTTATGGGTGTTTTAGTGGTGAAGGAGTGTGATCGTGGTTGGCGATTCCGTAATTACCGACGGAATTTACCGATTTTTCCAAAACCGAAGGAAACGGTCGAACTTGTCAAACCGTTATCGTTATCGTTTCGACAAAAATTTCCGATTTCGATTCGATTCGAACATTACCGATACCGACACGTCCGATCGAAAAATTCTGAAAACGGTTTCCGGAATTCCGGGATTTACCAATACCGTTTTCACCCCTAGGAGGTACGCAGTAGAAAGCAGAGATTGAAAAGACGGCCTGTACGGTGTGGGCCCACGTGGACTCGCAGACGTACGGTTGCTGCTGCCACCGTAAAAAACGGAACTATGATCCCAAGCTTATAGTAGGTATATATCCTCTTGGCGCACATCCTACTATCGATCGACTATCGACAGCACTATCCTCCAGCGTCTCTAGCCGGCGAGCGGCGACGAACATTCGTGTGTTAGATATTTAGGACGAACTAAACATGAACATCATAGGCTAGTCTAAATCATGATCACCAAAACGTAACGCGGAAGAAATCGTTAGATAAACTGACCCGCCACGGATGAAGATGATGCCATTAGTGTTCGTCGGTGTAGTTGATTCGGGTAGAAGCAGCAAGCGCGATGATGAAATCGGGCACTGAGTCTTTCTCGGTGATGGATGCAGTCTTCGTTAGCCTCGCACTTGTGAACCCAGATCGGATGGGGATTTCAGGGAGTAAGCAACTCGTGATTTCTTACTAGTGTATGCGAGTGCCGGCTTCTCCCTCTTTATTTATATCGCTGGCTAACGGGACCGAACCAATTTATATGGCAAGCTCCCGATCAGAGCGCATGAATCATGGAAACAAATCCCAGATTTTGGCTAATTTTCAGTCTTTCCATTTTAACTGAAGATCATAACTAACATTCTCCCACTTGATCGAAGGCTAATTTCATAAGTCCACACTTAACAGAATAGTACACCAAGATAAAGTATTACAACGATTAATTTAAGCATCGCTGCAACCCCAGTATCTATAGTGCATAATTCTGTCTTGATAGGATAATTACTTATTCTTAATGGGAGTTGATTTCGCTCTTATGGTCCTCATTTCCAGAATCAGAGGCTTTTCAATAAACCCATGCCGGCAACATGCTCTCGAAAGGGGCTGGGTGGTAAGTCTTTAGTAAGTGGATCCGCAAGCATAGACTTAGTACTTATATGCTTGACATCAATAGTCTGATCCTGTATTCCATCTTTCACAACATGATACTTAATGTCAATGTGTTTGGCAGCACCACTTGACTTGTTGTTACTTAAATAGAAAACTGCGACCAAATTATCGCAGTATATAAGTAGTGGTTTTGATATGCTGTCTACCACTCTTAATCCCGGAATAAAGTTCTTAAGCCATACAGCCTGCCCAGTAGCCTCATAACCTGCCACAAACTCAACTTGCATCGTTGATGATGCAGTTAGTGATTGTTTGGAGCTTTTCCACGAAATGGCTCCTCCCGCAAGTGTGAAGATATAACCTGATATGGATTTCTTAGTATCAACACAACCTGCAAAGTTAGCGTCTGAATAACCCACAACCTCAAGGGTATCAGACTTCTCATATGTGAGCATGAAATGCTTAGTGCCTTGCAAAAAACGCAAGACTTTCTTAACGGCTTTCCAGTGGTCCAACCCTGGATTTGATTGATATCTGCCAAGCATCCGATTCACGAATGCTAAATCGAGTATGAGTACAAACTTGAGCATACATAATGCTTCCGACAGCTGAAGCGTAAGGAATCCCCTTCATCTGATCAGATTCTAATTGATCCTTGGACATCGGAATGTTCCAAACTTATCGCCCTTAACAATAGGAGCAAGCGTGCCAGAGCAGTTATGCATATTATATCTCTTAAGCACTCTGTCAATGTATGCCTTTTGGGATAATCCTAATACCCCTTTTGTCCTATCTCGGTGAATCTCAATGCCCAAAACATAAGAGAAAACCAGAGAATGAAGTTTTTCCTTTGCCTGAAATTCCAAGTTAGGGAAGAGAATGAGTGCTCGGTGGCTAGTTATTCTTCAGCTTTTTCAGATTCTGAATCAAAGCTTTACTATATAGCTAGTCCAATATGACATGGTCTAAATCTATTTCATTAAGTAAAGAACGAACCATTTATCTTGTGGCTTTTGTGATGAGCGTATTAATTAGGGGGTTTGTGTTAAGTGCAATCTATGAGCGTGTTAATTAGGGGGTTTGTGTTAAGTGCAATCTTGTGGCTTTCTTTCCTTGTATTTCTATGCATGCATGATATTTACAAAAGAGCGTGGATCATTGAAACATGGATTTTTGATTTGTTGCTAAAATTGTTGATGTTTGATATGTATCTCTAGCCCTTATACATGAGATATGTGTCTTGTGGTCAGTTATAGCAAATAGAAATTGGTACTAGGATTTGGGATCCAGTGAGGATCTCTTATCTTGCTTAAAAAGTGATCCAGTGAGCTATTCACTCTTAATCTGCAGACGAACAAGACATCAGACTCCTCGAGGGTATTTCAGACATTTCAATCATCACATGCAACTCAGAACATCCATTCAGCCTTACAGAAGCCAAACTACCAAACGGCAGGCTTTTTCAAGCAGCAGCTTCTCTAGCTAGCTATTTCTCAAGACAGCCAGCCAAAAATAGGCTTCTGCACAACGCTCCAACTATGCAAAGGGGGCCTATATGTCCTCACGTACCGCTAGATGAGTGAGACCGGTGCTCGATCTTTTCAATTAGTCGAGGCAGTGGCGGAGGCAGCTCTCAGGCAGGGCGGGCGCCTGCCCGGGCTCCTGTTCAGCGACGAACACGTCGAACAGTACACCCTTCGACGGTCCGGTCGCCTCTAGCACCATGGAATGCCTGCCGGTCGTGGTCTCCTCCTGGGCAACGGGGCAAGGGCCAAGGGTCATGGTCTCTGTCGACCATCGTATGGGCGGCCAAAGTAGTAAAGCCCATAACCCAATTCATTGTAGATCCCAAATACATGCCCCAAATCCTCAAATCTCAAAATTCCCCAAATGGCCAAATCGTTTACATCCTCTCCCTTCGGTCGCCCGGTCTCCCCCAATCCCTCAAATCCCTAATCCCCAATCCCCCAAATCTTTAATCCAGACATCTAGTAATCTGTAATCCCCAATCCAGACCTACCTCTCCATGGAGCCGATGGACGGGTGGAGCAGGGGGCACCGGAGGGCGGAGCGCCGGAGGCGGTGGATGGCGTGGAGCATACGCAACCACACAAGGGTGGCTAGCCGGCGACTAGCATGAGGCGGCATCAGGCACCGGGTGGAGCAGACGCAGGGCGGAGGCGGTGGAGGGCGTGGAGCAGCCGAGTAGAGTAGCAGACGCCAGACGCAGCACGCGGTTGCTGGAGCCTGGAGGCGTGCGTGGAGAGCGACGCTGGCTCGGGCACTCAGCGGTCTGGGCCTGAGCGGCTTAGACTCTAGATCTGGTGACTTGAAGTCTTGAACTTGGGAAGTCTTGAAAGTGGGAATGGCCGTCGAATGGATCTGACCGACTGACCGCAAGTCTGCAAAGAAGGCAATTAGGCAAAGATCACTATGTGCCTGTGTGGTTGTGTTCCTGTTTCTGTGTTCTAATTTTTCTGTGTGGCACTGAGAATCTGAGAACCGAGATAGTAAGTCTGTGAGGCTGTGAGCCACCGAGACCGAGTTGAGCTGCTAAGGGGTATAAAAGAACATATGAACAAGTTAACTAGTATTTTGATTTTTGAAGTAGAATAATTATGCATTTATACTATCATCTTTTATACAAAATGGTTTTGAAATATAACATTTTAGTGTATTATCTATTATGCAATATTGATAAATGATAAGAGCTAAACATTTGTTATTGCCAGTGTCAATAGCATCCGTCGAAAGAGCCTTTTCAGCAATGAAAATAATCGAGTCTAAATTGCGCAGCAAGATTAATGATGTTTGGTTCAATAACTTGATGGTTTGCTATATCGAGCAGAACATATTTAAATCACTTGATGATGTTACCATTATACGACGGTTCCAAAGCATGAAGACTTGGAAAATAAATTTGCCTCGTACTAGATGTGATTGGCACATTAGTGGTATGTGCTGTACTAATTCAATACTTCAATATGAATATGTTTTTTATGTTGCTTGATGCACTAATCAACGTATTCTATCTTGCAGAGTCTCTTTTGGTGTGCGGTTGGATCTTTGTTAATGAATCATCGAAGCGTTCATAGTGTCGCAATGAGGTACTTGTCACATCTTTCTTTGTTTTCATTTATGAATGTTCACATGTGTCTTAGATTATACTTTTAGTAAAAAAAACTTGCTACGGTTCTTAATTTTGCTCGCGTGATATATACATATAGACTTATTTGCGTTTATGGTTATAGTCATGCTTGCTCAGGCTCTTAAAAATTGTCGGCTCTACCACTGAGTTGAGGTAAGTCACCCACGGGGCCCACCAGGCACCGGCAGAGTCACCGCCAGTGGGGGGTCCCGACGTGGCCTGAGCAAAAGCGGCACGTGCAACAAGTACTCGTACGTACGTGTCCGCCGTGCAGTAAAATTCCGGCCGGCGACGTACGTGGTCGACCGAGACGGCGGCCTGCATGCATGCACGAGAGTCAACAAGCGACAAGAGCGCGCGGTTGGCGGGAGCTTGACGGGACGGACACATGCAAATCTTTTCCATTTTCCAACACGACTCAACGCCCGATCGATTTCCAAATCCACGGCCGGCCGGCCGGTCGGCGGAGCTAGCTCCATTGTCTCTCTCACACCTGCACCTCGATCTCCAAGCTGCTGCTTCTTGTTGTATTAGTAATATTGTCGCCAAACGACGCGACACATTTCTTCCTTTGGAGTTGCAGTCACGAACGCGCGCTCATATATACGCGTGTACAGGCATAGGCGTAGATTAATGGACTTCGGAATGAATGCCGCGCGTAGCATGCGTGCATGGCACTCCAAGACAACGACATGATCGGCCGTCAGAGCAAGGAAATGCACGCGTTCCAGCCAGATAAAAAACATACCGGTACTATATTGTGGGCTGATTATTCTAGTTCGGTGCAGCACGTCAAGCTTTGAGGTGAACTGCTCTCGATCTGCATGCATGTACCGTCTGCAAAACGTGGAGCACGTACGTACGGCACCAGATGGTTGATCCGAGTACGCACGTACGTGTGTTTGCTTCTGCGTGTAGTTTCATCGAATAGCTAACCTTTTCACCATACAAACAAATTCAACAACGTCAGTTTAGTTAGTTTCTATAGCCTTTTCATTTGATTGCGATGAGCTAGTTGCTATAAGGTACGTAGTTGTCCAGCCGTGTGTACAAGCACGTAAGTATACGTACCAGCTTGTAGGTTGCAGGAGAGGCTTTCGATCGATTATTGAATAATTAATGCATGAGCCACCATGTTGGCCGGGTGTCGATCGATCAATGGACAATGGACGTGAGGCATTCATTCCCAAGTCCATTAATCTATGCCTATGCATGGAGAGATCAATCCCATATTAAGATGTTGCTTAGTGGAGTACTTGTCATGCATGGTTGACAGATCGATCGATTGCTAGTTGTTGGGAGTGGAACACACACCGATATTTCACGTCACATGCATGCCTCACTGGATCGACCATGCTATAGCTAGCTAGACATATACAGGGTTGCCCTCGATTGGCCATATATATGTGGCTCGATCGATCGGTGTTTTCGGCTACAAAGAGCACTGTCAACGAGCTCCTCTCCAACCAATCGGCCGTATGGTACGTACAGTGTGGCTAATGTCCGGTAATGGCTATGGTTTGAGCTCTGACTAGCTAGTTACATGTTAGGCAGGTTATTTATAATTTTTTCGTGATTTAATCCTACAATCCCTCGGTTGTAATATATTGAGCTTTAACGGTGACTATGATATCGATATAACCATTTGCGCTCTTCAGCGAGAGAAAAGGCTTCTTGATCTCTAATCTTATGTATTGAATCTCCATAAATGATTTGTAATCGGTTTTTACACTACACATGTCACAAATGCACATGACCTAGTTAAGAATTCCTGAGGGCTAGCTGTTTGGATCATAGGATTGCGTGCAATCCCTACACTACTCCAAATGAGTCAAAATATATATCAGTACGTTAGAACACTCATGATGAATTAGCAATTAGCATGTGATTTTTTAGTAGTAGTAGTTGAGAATAGCTCTTCCCTTGGACAGAGACGTTTCTCATAACCCTTGTTTCTTAAAACTGTCTATGCAACAACGAAACATATATCCATATGCAGCTGCTCATGAATGGGAAATCCATCTATCGAACTTCCCAGCAAGACCGCAAAGCCTTCCGGTTTGGAACAAACATGCAGGCAGCTGGCTAGTGTACTCAAATGCGTGGCGAAGAAGATCCACACGTAACTATCACAAAAACAAGCTCCAAACGGTTGTCTAAGAATAATAATCAGACGCGCCATGGGAGCGTACCGTCCGCGCGTAGAAGATCAACAAGATCAGGTGAGGAGATAAAAAAAATCCAGGACGTAAGGGTGCAGTGACAAGACAACTCAGACCATCAGAAGAAAGAAGAAGGCGAGGAATCCAGGTGTACATATGTATTCCCAGGCGGGGCCCACCGTGCTGTGTCAGCAGCTGGGTAGCCCTGTCACGGTCGCCGTCACCCGTCGAAAGGCCAGCCGTACGAGCCGGACTACGGACGCGGGCACGTACGGTCGGTCGGAGTCCGGCTCGGGCCGGGCCGGGCGGAGTCGGACCGGCCCAGGGTGGCGAGTTCAAAGGGCACAGCAGGGTGGGTCCGGCGCACCGGCTTTTTGCCTCCTGTACCCGCCGGCCGGGTACACAAATCGGTACCAGCTCGCGCATTCAACTCTTCCCCGCCTTTCCTTTGCTACGCTCACACTGACACGCGTCCCGCCACTCTCGACCACTACATTGTTCTCTGATCCTTCAATTTTCTTTTTGCTCGTGCTATTGTTATGTATGATATATGCGTTTTTTCGCGCAAGTGATTGCACTAAAAATGATTGGATCGGTTATTTGCTCTTCAATACAGGTGCACCGAACCAGTATTTCACTAGTGTGTGAGATATATATATATATATATATACTACCGATTTCTTTCTTGTCCTTGGACGGCAACATGCTACTTTTGGTTGGTTTTTGTACAATCAGAAGACCATCGGTTCCGTCTTGAGTTGTCACGGTAGTGTTTAACATCGTTCTCAAGTGGGAGATTTAATCATCTAGCATAAACTTCTCAGCAGGTGTGCACACAAAAAAAAGAAGAAGAAAAAGGAAATCTGCTCCATGCGGAGACGACGAAGTGCACAAAAAAGTTGCAGCCTTTCTCCTCTCCCAGCCTGTGTTTTTATAGAAGAACAGCCACGGAGCAGGGAGCACCCACCCAGTACAACCGCAAACAAACGCCTTGACCCTCCTCCTCCTCCTCTCCCTCCCCAACTCCAAGAACCCACCTTTCTCCTCCTCCTCCTCCTCCGTAGCGCCATGAAGCGCCTCCTCAGGCGGCTCTCCCGCGTCGCCGCGGCCGACGCAGCGGCGTATCACCAGCTCCGGCCGAAGCAGGCGTCGCCAGCCGCAGCGTGGGTGCCGCAGGGGCACGTACCGGTGTGCGTCGGCGAGGAGGGCGGGCCCGTGGAGCGCTTCGCCGTGCGCGCCGAGCTGCTTGGCAGGCCGGTCTTCGCCGCCCTCCTCCGGCGCGCCGCCCAGGAGTACGGCTACAGCCACCCGGGAGCCCTCCGCATCCCCTGCCCCGTCGCTGACTTCCGCCGCCTCCTCCTCCGCCTCTCCGACGAGCCCGCCGCCGAGTGCTAGGCAACCGCTCTTCTTGGCTCTTGCCACTGGACGGACGCGCAGTTCATTTCCCATTTTACGGTTTTACCCCTGGTAGAATGCACATACAGAGACTGATGTGATTCAGAGTGGAGGGCAGGATGGAGATTCAGCAGATTTCTTTCTCCTACATCTTTGTGACTTTTTTTTACTATTAGTATTACTACTAACTTAGCTGCCTGATGGGAAGAACTATGGGTGTCCTTTTTTTACCCCTTCTAGTTTCTACTTTCTAGGGCATGCAGAGTTTTTTTTCCTAGTATCTGTGTCACTGTGTGTGTGGATGACAGTGTGTGTGTGAGAGAGAGTGTTTTCCTGTGGATTTCGAGGTATTCACTATTAACCATACATGTAATCCTTGAGGCTAGTTTCATGTCATGCTATATTATGGAGGTAGCGATTTTTTACCAGTACATTGTTGTGTTTCTTTAATTCCTTTCTTTTCCATCTGTTTAGTTTGGTCTCTGAGATTTGGTACTAGTGGTGCATTCTTTCAGGCCGGATTGGAACACAAGAATTTTTCCTCAGTTAAAAAAAAACACAAGAATTTTACATAAATTAATGGGGTTTTGCGAGAAGATAGTATAAATTCTCTAAGATTTCTACCGAATCTGCGAACTCTCTTCTATCTACTTTCTTTTATTGCATTGTACTTTGGGGCATAAGTTAACACTTGTGCAAGCTGTGATGCCAAGCGATGTTGGTGGTCCGGGCAAAGATGGCAAACCTACTGATTAAAGCTGAATCTTCTGAAGAAAGCTGGACACCGTGCGCCTGCATCTTCAGTCCGCACAGGCTCTCTGCAGCAACCGTACAAATGCATTTTTATTACATGAAGACAAACAATATACTACGTATTTGGAGCATTTGTACAACTGACATGATGTAGTGTACGAGTAAGAAGATGCTCACCCAACTTGAAAGATTCATCGAGATTAAAAATTCAGAAGAACAAAACTTGTAGCCTGCCTCTGACTTGCACTCTGCATATGTCTGACTGATTGTCCATCAAAATTTAGTCGGTACTTTCAGCAATGCTCTTATCAAACATAGAAAAGACTGTTCATTTTAGTAATTCACTGAGTTCTTTTCCTTTTTATAAAGAAACTAAGTGGGGCTTCCAGTGGATTAACATCTTGGCAAATTAGAATATGGGTAGGATAGCAGCAGGGCAGGAAGGAAGCATCCTCTGCAGAATTGCAGTCTTCTCTTGGGACGGCACTTAACTGACCGTCAGGCTGTCATGAGAACGATGGTTTGGTTTGGCACAACTGAAAAAGGGGATGAGACAGCCAAGATCGATCATTTCACTGTTCATTTTATTGTTCCCTCATCAGGCTAGGAAACATCGACGTCAAATCCCCTTAAGCGAATTGACCACCGGTAAAAGATTGATGCATGCACTGCCTCCATTTCTAACCTCTAAACTGGACATGTGGCAAAATAAGCAGGAACAATTTGCTCAAATTCATGCGGAATTGGCAGTTTTGCCGGTTTGGTCCAATTCGCGAAATGGTAGAGTTGTTCATTTTCCAAAAATACAGGAACTCTTGGTGACAACATGTTACTCCAGGTACTAAATGTAGTTCACCAAGTTGACTTCTTCATCAGGCACATCATATCAAACAAACGGTGTTTCCAATTTTTCTATGGAGGTTTCCCTGAAATTTCAGCATTTAGATGTATTGCATCGCTATTCAAATAATATAAAATGCGTTGCTTCAAAAAACAAAGGAAAGGAAAAGGCAATGTGGACTAATTCTTGGATTATACAACTAGAAGCAACCCCATGTGCAGAGACATTGACTAGTGCAGTTGACAACTAGCTGCTTCTTGACTGTGACTTAGCTCAGAGGGAAGATTCAGGGGGGTTCCAGCCTACTTAAATCAACTAACCTTACATTATTAGTATCACAATGCTCTCATCCTAATCATTGTGACAGAACCAGTGCCAAACTGTTTCTGAATCGCCTGCTCAAATAAATTAAGCATGCCATACATCATACATAAAGTAAGCAGGTGTATTTTTTTTTTCAGGTCTGTAACAGATGAAAAAAGAATGTCAGATTTTGGCACTGGAAAACCACAAGTGGAGCCAAATAATATCATCAATATCCTGCTCGTAAGTGTTCTCTGATAGTATATAGCACACATGCAGACCAAAGACCACACGCACAACTCATCTCTTTTCAGCTTGGCAATGAGGGGAAGTCTGCATTGCCACATGGTGAGCACTAGAGCAAGTTTCTCCACAGTTGCATCTTGCAGTTGCACAAGTGCAGAAATGGAGGTATGGCAATGCAGAATTGCAGATGCAAAGATGGGGAACAACTGACAGGAAAATAGGAAATGTTGCCTGCATCAGCCAGACTATTTGCACCAGGTCATGTGCAGTGCAGGCAACATTGAAGCCAAGGGCGCCCATCCAGTCAAAGTGCCAAAGGCAGGCCGAAACATGATGGGTTCAGACTCCCCCTGCTCGTATCATTTCCAATGGCGTCAAGCGTGAAACGCAGGGCACCACATGGCATCTGTGGAGGGCAAGGCAACATCGATCTCCTTGTGAGGAGCAGGCGGCGGCAGCAGCAGCAGCAGCTCAGTGTTCACTGTTCGAGATGGTATGCCTTGATGTAGCAAGATCTCGCAGCTACTGTGGAGGCAAAGTGGCAGCGAGCAGGCAGATGTACGGTGCAAGAAAAGAAGTGTGAGCTACCTTCTCTGAATTCAGTGTAGCCGTAAACCATGGTGCTCATCGTCCTAAGGTCCTAATTCTTGTTGGGAAACCATGTGGCCCAATGAAAAACCCACGATGGTCCCTTAGCCGAAATCCTAGATGACTAATATATAAAGAGAGGGGTTCCCCTATTGTACAAGCAACCACAAAGCAATAAAGAATTCTGTCATCGTTCTCCCTAAACTTGTGTCTCTCTTTCTCTCTCTGTTCTCCAATTCAGATCTTTTCGGAAACCCCGGACTATTCGATAGCGAGGTTCCTTAACACGTTATCAGCACGAAGCTCTACCGGTGAATGATTGAAAGGTGAGAAAAGTGGGTTTTCGGCGATTGAATCTAAACGCTTGTCGTTTCTATGCATGCATCTATCCTACTCATCTTGTACTGTATTCGTCACGTGGCACGAAGCTACACGACGATCGCTCGAAGCTACTCGGCACGAAGCTACAGTATTTTTCCTTCATCCAGAAAAGAACAAAAAAATGCCGCCGTAGCCTCGGCTCGCGTACCCGAACCGCCGTCGTTGCCCCGGCTCGAAGCCCCGCCGCGCGCTCAAGTTGCCGCCGCCGGTCGGCTCAAAGCCGCCACGTCCTTCGGCCTCGCGCGCCGTTGCCAGCCCTCCCGTCGCGCCGAGCGCGGCACCTCGACCTTGAGCACCCGTGCGGCGAACGGCGGCCGGCCGGCGTCCGGCTCGGCCGTTCTTCGCTGCGCCGCCTCCTCGGCTTCGCGCCGCGCGCGTTGTCGCCTCGGTCTCGGCGCTTTGGCTCGCGCCGCCGCGCGCGACCAGCTGTTGCTCGTCGCCACCACGTCGCGCGCTCGCCGCAGACGGCCGCGCCCAGCCGCGCGCGACGGCTCTCACCGCGCCGTCTCGCGCTCGCGGCAGAAGACGCCTCGGCACATGCACCACTCGCCTCGGCTGCGTCGCGTTGCCTTGGCATCCGCGCTGCGTAGCGGCAGCGCCTCGGCCGCCCGGCCGCCGCGCTGGCCTTCCGCCCGCGCCGCCTCCACGTCGCAAGAAGCGCCGCGTCGCCTCGGCCGCCGCTCGAGCTATTGTCGCGATGCCGGCACCGCCGCGCCTCGCCTCCGGCGTCGCCGCGCCGCCTCGGCCGCCGCTCAGCGCCATCGCGATGCCCGGCGCGCCTCCTCGACTCCGTGCACGCAGCGCCGCGCCGCCGCGCGCCGGCTTGAACAACCGCCTCGGCTTCCTTGGCCGGCACCGCGACGACGTGTCGTCACGCCCGAGCTCGCGGCCATTGCTGTGGCGCCCGCGCGCTGGCTGGCCGACTCGTCGGCTCCGCCACGCCCGAGGCGGTTGTCGCCTCACTCCGCCAGACGTAGCGTCGTGCGAGGCGAGACGCCTCGCCGCCGCTGCGCCCAGCGCGCGCCGAAGCCGAAGGGCAAGGGGGCGGGTGGGTGGCATGGCGGCTAGGGCTTGGGAACCCTAGCCGCCGGTTCTTTATGGGCCAAAAAGAAAGGCCCGCGCGGCCCAGTGGCCGCTTCGGCCGAAGAAAAGAAGAAAAGAAAGAGAAAAAAAAGAAAGAAAAGAAAAAAATAGCAGAAATTTTTGGAAAATTGCTAAAAAAATTCCAGAAAATTATTTGGCCCTGGTTTTAATTTTTCTAAGCTTTATTCTCTGCATTTATCAATTTTGAATTCATTGCTTTATTTTTTATACTGCAATGCATGGAAATTTATTTTTTGCACTTTATGTTTTGCAACTATTTTCTATTAGATTACACGCAGTAATCTAATGTCGAAATTTTGAAATCATACAAATGTCCAAAATCGTGAGTTTGAAGAACTGGCCCCGCACTGTCAGAACTACCTCACTTGGGCATCGGACGTGAAGATCGTTTTTGGAGGCAAGAAGCTCTGTGCTGCAATTGGTCTAGGGTCCTCGTAGGACGCGAAACCTACCGCCGAGCAGAACGATCAAGCTTTGCACTTCTGTTTAATGCATTTTTTTTAGATTATGGTTGTTAGCATTTTCTTTTGAATAATGGATTGTAAGCTCTAGAAGAGCATACTTCTCTCATGAATAAATATGCAATTTATTCTTTATTCCAGTATTCTTTCATTTACAAGCAATATTTGGATTATTTTGCCACTGTTTGATTGAAATTATTTTTTTCCTTTTTAGAAATCGTGTAGCGCCAAAATGAAGAGATATGCATTGTTGATAGTGGCAATCCAAATACCATCTTAAGAGAGTCTAAATATTTCCAGTCGATCACGAAGAACGCTGGAAAGATTACTACGATCGCACGAAGCGATTCATATGTAATAGGCTCAGGAAGAGCTACTATTATATTGTCTATGGGTACAACTTTGGTAATTGAAGAAGCCCTTTTGTACCCTGAATCAACGCGCACTCTCTTAAGCTTTAAAGACATCCGCGCCAATGGTTTTCATGTAGAAACCAATGAAGAAAATGGCAAAGAATACTTGCGCATTGTGAAGCACGCGGTATGTGAAAAAATGGTATTAGAAAAATGTCCCTCATATGAATTTGGGTTGTACTACACGAACATTCATGCACCCGAAGTGTATACTTCCTTGAAGACTGTTTTTAGAAGTTCTGATTTATTTTCTTTATGGCATGGTAGATTAGGTCATCCTGGTCTTAAAATGATGAGGAATATAGTGAACAACTCACAAGGTCATGGCATTAATGTTAAAAATTTCCCGAATCATGAAGATTTCGTGCTCTGCATGTGCCACCGGGAAATTAATAACCAGACCTTCTGTCATGAAAGTGTAAAGTGAAATTCCTGCATTCCTGGAACGCATCCAGGGGATATTTGCGGCCGATTCACCATTGTCGTAATTTGTTTCGATACTTTATGGTGCTCATCGATGCTTCCTCAAAATGGTCGCATGTATGCTTATTGTCAACATGAAATCATGCTTTTGCAAAGCTGATCTCGCAGATCATAAGAATTAAGAATGCTTTCCCTGATCATCGCGTGAAGTCCATCGAATGGACAATCTTTGGAGAATTTACTTCAAAGGCATTTGATGATTATTGCTTTATAATGAGGATATCAGTTGAACACTCTGTACCGCATGTCCATACGCAGAATGGACTAGCTGAAGCACTAATAAAGATGATTAAATTCATTGCCAGACCGCTTTTGCAGAGTTGTAACTTGCCCAACACTTGTTGGGGACACGCAGTCCTGCACGCAGCAGCTCTCATCAATTTCAAACTTTCGGCCTACAACATCCATTCTCCTATGCAGCTTGTGCACGGGGTTATCCCGAAGATCTCCCATCTCAGGAAATTTGGGTGTATGGTATATATACCTATACCACCCCTCGGTGACTGCAATGGGCCCTCTCCGCAAGTCAGGATATCGTTGGTTATGAAAGTGCATCCATAATCGGTATTTGGAACCCATGATCGAGACTTGCATACTGACCGATTCGATTGCATATTTGACGAGGATCATTTCCGTCATTAGGGAGAAATCAACCTTTGGATGAAAAATGCCGGAAATCATATGGCATTCCACCGGGATCCCGCACATGACCCGCACTAATGAAGCAAATCAAGAAGTCCGAAGATAATTGATTTGCGAATTTAGCAAATGAATCGCTGATCATTTTGTGATCGAAGGCGTGGTTAAGTCGCATGTACCCGCAAGAAATGCACCAGAGAGGGTGGAAATACCAAAGAAAATAGAAGGTATCCCTCATCCTGTTCAGAGGCCTCAAATAAAAAGAACAGGAAATCTAGCTCCTCAAACCCAAAGTACCCGGAGACATCTGGAGAAAACTGGGAGAGAGGACTTACCACAACCAATCACGAAAATACCCCAAGGAAAGAAGGGGAGCCAGTTGAGACCTGGCACTAGAAAGAAGCCAACGGAAAAGGCAATTTCAGACTTGAATCTTCCACTGCAGGAAGCCGTCGGAAATAATGTGTGCGCACACATAGTCGATGAAAAGTTAAAGGAACTTGCTCCTGCGATAGGGAATAGCAGCGAAGAGCAAGTAGAAGTGCATGAAGCACCCCATGAAGAAATGGCCATAAACTCTGTAATAACAGATTCTAGAATCCTTGAATAGAGCAACAACCAACGTTGATGCATACTTCGCAAAGAAGATTGCCTCGATCATTGATCATGATCCCGAGCCTGCATCTCTAGCAGAGTGCAAGAAAAGGCTAGATTGGGAAGAATGGAAGAAGGCAATCACTGCAGAGTTAGTCTCTCTGAACAAGAGAGAGGTGTTTGGGTCCGTATGCGGCACACCTCCCTATATAAACCTTGTAGGTCACAAATGGGTCTTTGTTCGGAAGAGGAATGAAAACAACAAAGTTGTAAGGTACAAGGCAAGGCTTGTAGCTCAAGGTTTCACTCAACGTCCTGGAGTTGATTATGAAAAAACCTATTCTCCAGTCATGGGAGGAATTACCTTTAGATATTTGATCTCAATGGCAGTCAACTTGAAGTTGAGAATGAAGCTAATGAATGTTGTTACAGCATATTTGTATGGAAACTTGGATTCTGAGATATACATGAAAGTACCGGAAGGGATTCCTATCCCGAACCAAGACGGAGCAAATAGAAACATGTACAGTGTGAAATTGGAGAAATCACTGTATGGACTGAAACAGTTAGGAAGAATGTGGTACAATCGCTTGAGTGACTTTCTCTGCAAGAAAGGCTACACAAACAGCGAAGATTGTCCATGTGTGTTTATACAGCGATCCCCGAATGGATTCTGTATAATCTCTGTCTATGTAGATGACTTGAATATCATTGGGACGGATGAAGAAATTGAAGAAGCATGCTCATACTTGAAGTCTGAGTTTGAAATGAAGGATTTGGGTAAAACCAAGTTTTGTTTAGGCTTGCAGCTTGAGCATGTCCAAAGAGGAATCTTGGTACATCAATCAACCTACACACAGAAAGTGTTGGAAAGATTTGGCTTTGAAAAGGCATATCCTGCAAAGACTCCAATGGTCAGAAGGTTACTTCAAGCAGACCTAGACCCATACAGACCTAGAGAAGAGGGGGATGAAGTTCTAGGAGCAAAATTCCCATATCTGAGTGCAGTTGGAGCGCTCATGTACCTTGCGAATAGCATTAGGCCGGACATTGCGTTCGCTGTGAATTTGCTAGCCCGGTACAGTACAGAACCCACCAAAAGGCATTGAAAAGAGGTCAAGGACATCTTCCGTTACCTCCAAGGAAGTAAAGATCTCGGTTTGTTCTTCAGAAGAAACAATGAACTGAATTTGGTTGGCTACGCCGATGCTAGGTATTTGTCAGACCCGCATACTGGTAAGTCCCAAACTGGCTATGTTTTCCTATGAGGAACAGCAGTTTCCTGGAAGTCGTCTAAGCAGACCCTTGTCTCGACGTCAACAAACCACTCGAAAATCATTGCTTTGTATGAAGCATCTCGTGAATGTTCATGGCTCCGAAGAATGGTTCACCACATCCGGAAGTCATGTGGCTTGAACATTGAGCAAACTCCCACGATCATCTGTAAAGATAATGTGGCTTGTGTTGCTCAAGCACAGATAGGTTATGTAAAGAGCAATCTCACGAAGCATATCAACACCAAGTTCTTCTATGCTCACGAATTGCATAAGATGAACGAGATCAAGATATTGCATACTAAATCATGTGAAAATCTTGCAGATTTGTTCACTAAATCACTCCCAGCATCTACATTTGAAAAGCGCGTTAAAGGAATAGGAATGATAAGACTTAGAGAAGTGTAGATTTCAGGGGGAGATATTTCACATACTCCCACATAAATCTCGAAAATGAATGTTTAGTACCCAACATGAATCTCGAAGATTAGTAATTGAAGTTTGGGTGAATTGTACTATTTTTCCTTAGCAAGTTTTTCATGAAGTTTTTTTGCATAAGGTTTTGATGAGGCAATTCGTGCAATATAGTAAGCGATGCTATATACTCTTTCTCCAAGTATTTTTTCCCACTGGATTTTTCTGGAGTTTTAATGAGACATATACATCTCGCGGCAAAGGGCCCAAAGAGGAGTGTTGGGGAACCACGTGACCCAATGAAAAGCCCACGATGGTCCCTTAACGGAAACCTTAGGTGACTACTAGATAAAGAGGAGAGGTTCCCCTATTATATAAGCAATCACAAAGCAATAAAGAATTCTGTCGTCGTTCTCCTTAAACTTGTGTCTCTCTTTCTCTCTCTGTTCTCTAATTCAGATCTATTCGTGAACCCCAAACTATTCGATAGAGCCCTGAATAAGCAAAGGTTCCCAGGACTGCAAATCCTTGTTTGTGTGGTTAGAGCAAAACAAGCAACGGATTGAGCGCACTAGCGCGAAAGAACAAGCAACGGATTGAGCGCACTAGCGCGAAAGAACAAGCAACGGATTGAGCGCACTAGCGCGAAAGCCGTTGCGCGTTAGCACGCGCATCCGTGGGCAACATGCGTACGACGCCACAATACACCAAGAGCATACATTTCTAATCCAGATTAGACCGTCGGTCGCATTGTCACGACCAAAGCTCCACAGATGAGCACATCACTGGGAGTTTGGCACTATCATTACCACGCCATTAAAATCACGCATAAGATGACCGAAACACAACACTAGATCCCACCTTTCACTGAATTACCACCAGATTTTGTACAGAAGAAAAGAATATCCAGCATGCAAAAGCAAGCCGTTTAATCTCAGAACCTTTTGCTCGCACATTTTAGCAGAACCTTTCAGCCATAAGGGGCGGTAAAAAGTACAGACCTCAGCTATATCGTCCGGACTAGCTCCAGCAGAAACATGTACCCTTAACGAGAATCATTATATCAATCTAGAGTGACGCAGGGTAGAATCTTCACCCCAGAATTGGAAGGCACGTGTACCAAGTTGAGTTTCACCTATTTTCTACCATATACAAAATCCAGCTTTTTATTCGCTGCGCACTGAGTTGTACTTCTCAGCAAGTGGAGGAGAGGCCATTATCTTGTTCATCAGATTCTTGAACCTCATGCTGTAGTCGCTGCCACTGCAGATGGAAGTCAAGAGATACAAAAAAGTGAGATCTCAACATAACTCAGGTGTAGGACAGGAATGCTATTTTGGAAACCAAGGATAAATGCTATGCCCTATGGATTGGCTACGATGAGAGGAAACTGGCCTAACTTTGTGTTGTCCAGAGTCAGACATCAAGACGTGGCTATTAGCAAGTAACAGAAAGGATGACAGCATGGTTTAAATTTTGGCTTAACCAGAAATAATAGCAAACTAGTAGGGCAGACCAATCTTGACCTTATGCGGCTTAATGCAGCAATTGATCGAAGAGCACTGCGAATCATGTCTTCATTGCGATCAACCTCCTGCTTCACTGCATCGCCCTTGGGTCTGTGACTTACAGTTTTCTCAATAGGTTCAACTAATGAATCCAAAACTGAAACAGCATAGTAACAATATTAGAAAGGGCATCCACAACGTATAGAACATCCCTTAAAGGTCCTTAATTATAACAAACCTGCAAGAACGGCAGAAGGGGACAAGACAAACCTGCAAGAACGGCAGAAGGGCACTTGTCCGCTAGCTTTGAGAGAATCAGATGGCAAGGCATTTTTACATCATAATGATCTGCAAAAGCAGTGCAGTAAGAACAACTGACAAGCAGAAACTTTAGCAAGTTCAAACTGAAAAACACATTCAACAAAATAATGGTGTGGTACCATCTTAGGCTTCAGAAAGGAAAAAAACAAGATAATTACAAAGCGACCAGTGATGTGCACCTTGTCCAAAAGGAAAAGCCGACAAACTAACCTATAAATATAATATCACATCACAACAATAAAGTAGGCCAAACATCATTGGTAACAAGTAAACTAGATAAACATGGCTTATTTGCAGCGCACAAAGGGTCTGAAAGTCCACGGAACGGTATATAATTAAGGAGGTACATCTATACAGTCCAGGACTATATCACTACATTGAATTAGAGCAAAGTGCAGTGATGAATTATATAATGTGTCTAACTGTACTTACCACCTAAGCCAGATAAGAGGAAAGGAGCAATGAATGACGACGGATTCACTTGATCAAGACAACTATCCAGCAATGTGTCCACACATTCAAAGGCAGCTTTCCTGAGTTCAAGCCCGTCATCTACAACATGCTTGAAAGGCCCTAGATCAACTGTCCTGATCAATTCTTGCTGCAAAGAAAGAAATCATTACTTCCAAGATGGATAAGAGATGGGAGTTTACTGCAACATCGAGGTAGGATGGATATCATATGTATCTTCCCCAGGTCAGAACAAAATAAGCAACCAAAAATAAACAATACCTTCACAACAGTTTGGTCATATAGAAGAGGCAATAATTCAGGAAGAAGACCTTTAATCAAATTTGGCTTGTTGTGTGCGGCTGTACTTAAAGCCAAGACAGCCGCACGTCTGACATGCTGCAAAGTGCAAACAACGGGTGCAATTGTCGGCTTCATATCTTACTAACATTACAATGTAAAGATGTTAAACTATGTCAAGAAGTATCATTACCCTGTCACTGTCTTTAATTAACATCAGGAAAGTAGAAATCTTGGAGTACATGATTTCATCTATTTTTCCAGGCCGTTCAACAATTGAATATTTTATAGCAATGGCAACTGTAGCTCTTGTGTTTGCTGCTGGGCTAGACGTGCGCTCCTACAAAAAGAAGAAACGCAACCATTAGGCTTCATAGCAAGAAATGACTGAAAAGCGGAAAATAGCTTTGCTAATTATCCACATGCCACACCTTCAGAGCAGGGATTAATTTCCTCGGTTCAATTAGAGCAATTTTGCCTAAACACTCCGCAACTACATTCCGAACTCCTTCCTCCTCACTTTCGCAGTGATTAAAGAGCAATGCCAATATCTTCTCAATGTTTGAATCCTGGAGCTCGCTCTGGCCAGTGTGATCAACAGACTGTCGTGCGATTACCTGACAGGTTTTGAATAAGATCACAATTTAAACAACGGTTACATGGAAAATGCCTTTTACAAACAAAATTCCAACAGAAATCAACCTCTTTCAGTGAATGAAGCAAGAGATATTGCTTCTTCTGTTGATTGTCAATCTGATCCAAGATAAATGGCAAATACTTGGATAGATTGCCAACAGCAATGTTTCCAAGAGCATATGATGCTGCAGACTTTATCTCCTCAAAAGGTGATTGAAATGACTCGATGACAATATTTTCGATTTGAGCATGATTGCTGAGGTCCTTCCTCCTTCCAATTTCTCCCAAACATAACAAGGCCATGTGCTGTTTAGCCTGGCAATTATAAATTATACGCAATTAACAAATGCTGAAGAAAATGATATACTACATCTTTTGAGTTAAAACATAAATTTATGCAATCAATCAAGGAAATTCAAATAATTTGATGACGCCCATCATGGCAAAGCACCAATGCTGCCACCAAGGCTTTAAGATTTGCCTGATTATCATATTATGTTTTTATGATAATGCATACTCTCAGTGACAAAGAATGTTGTTTGACCTTCCATTGACTATTGCAACATTGAAAGATCAAAACATGAGCAGCAGCAACTTAGCATACAGCAATTTTTGGAATTGTAATAAGTGTAGGAAACAAATAAAGAGGAGCATGTAGAATCCCAATTGAATAAGATCATGTAGATAAATGGACCCAGACATTGAATGTTACACCAAAAAGATATCCATGATCAGGAACAAGCAAGCCTTACAGAATTAGTAGCGCTGTCGTCTTTTAGAATGCCTTTAAGCATTTCAATAGTTGATGCACACTTCTGATCACCAGCTGCTAAGCATAGCACAGCAACACACTGCGCAATGGAAGACAGCGCCTGCTTGGCAAGACCACCTGACTGTGATGGTTTAGCAGTAGAAATAAGAGAGTCCAACAAAGAATCAAAGCTTGTATTTGCAGACTGGACCAGTAAAGCAAAAAACTTCTGTAGCGCCTGTAACAGAAAACAATGTCCCATGTTAGTTGTAACTTAAGAAGAAATCAAGTGTTTAAATATGAAAATATACCTGCAGTGCTTGCCCTTGCAAGAGAGCACTCCTGATCAAAATAAGGGCCTGAGGCAAAACCTTATATCTCACAGCTAAACCAACATTCTGAATGGATTTTCTGTCAATCATTATTGTGCAACAAAGTTCCAGTGCAAGAGCAGTCATATGCAAATCCATGTCACTGCAGCAATAAATAAGTCAATATCAGTTGTCATGGTAAGCAGCATATGCAGGATTGATAAAAAAAATGATATAAGAAAAAAAACCTTATGAGGGTAGAAAGTTCAGAGATTATAGTTTCATAAGAAGACGAGCCAATTTGACCACCATATGTGACAACCAGAGAATTTAGTGTTCCCAGTGTTGCCTGCCTAAGAGCTCTGTTGGCCTGTTCAAGAGAGGGGCAATAAATAAAGCTTTAACCTTCAAGTTCGATGCTTTAAAAGCACCATATGCTCGTTGCTTTAAAAGCACAAGTTTTCAAGATAAAAAATCCAAACAAACGCTGTGCATAGAATCTTTACCTTCCGAAGGAAAGCTGTGAGCTCAGAAATGACATGGTCCAGGACACATGAAAGATCAATCCGAAGAGGTGAATTGGCAATCACCGCAAATGCCTGTAAAGCGATGAACTTTTTAAATACCACAACAGAACTGACCAATAAACAGCCATACAATCGACAGGTACATCAAAATAGAGAACGACTAAAATTGCCCAAAAATTTTATACGTAGCTATTAAGCGAAGGATAACAGCCTAACAGATATAATATTAAAATGGTGAGGACAGGATCCAAGCAAATAAATTGGTAAATTCTACTCCAGCTATGTTTACATCACAATGAATCCACTATAAAGTTCTCCCCCCTTCCAAGCAGTCAGAGAGATGGCAAGCCCAGCACTGATTGTTCACATTTGTTTTTGCATCATTCACCATAATATTTTTTTTATCATTGACCATTACTTTAACCATTCTATCCCTATGTTAGAATAAACAAGTAACGCGCAAAAGTTGTAAGGACTGAATTGAGGACACCAGCTTACCTTGACCGCCGTAAGTCTTGTTATTTCATTACCCATCCTATCAACAAGTATGGGAAGGCATGACGGTAATTCCCTTTGAAGACTATCACCAAAAGTGGAGACCACAAGGCTCATGCAAGATATGGCACACTCTTTAACCTCCTGCCAACGTAGACTCACATATGAGAGAGGGAGGGAGGGAGGGGGGGTGGGGGGATCATTTTATTAAACCTGATCTTGATCTTGATTAGCCAAACGGGCCAATATAGCGTTGTAGATCGGACCGATATATGGCCTGAAATCTAGAGAGCGTGCCTGTATCACAAAAGGAAAAAAAACTTCAAATATCAAAAGAACTGGGTACTTTATGTCAGCAACACATGGAGTACAGGATTGACCTCAAAATTTGGACGAAGGACACGGACTAGCTCTCCGCACACCCGTAAAGCCTCAGCGGTGACTTTGTAATATCTATCTCCAATAGCAGATAAAATTGGGCCAGAAAGTGCCTGGACATTTGATTTTATGATTAGAAAAGACAAAAAAGTAACGGTCACAAGGATCGAAAGTGATTTATTAAAGAGACAAGCTACGATACCTGGATGTATGGATGAAACACAGAGGGTGAATGCGAAGCCATAACAAGCCTTGTAAATACAAGGGCTTCAATTTTCAGGTTGGAAGTAGACGATTTATCCTATAAAATAGATGGCAAGTTAAAATCAAACAGAAGTCCTACAAAAGAAATTTCTAAGCAAATGGAAATCACTAACATTCAAAGCCTTCTCAATTCCAGGAACAAGTGACCCAAAATGATCAGCAAGACAGTCTGGTAGTACGACAACAAGCTCCTTCAACACTGAGAATGCCCCAACCTGAAAATGTTGATAAAATCATAATTGTGAGTCCACAAACATGATTTGCAAGATGGTTGAGGAACAAACCTTTGTCTTGATCGATTTTTCACGCAACTGCCTATTGATGGACTTGACAACTTTGGGTACCTCTTGTTTTAGCAACCATCGAGGGCTGCAAAGCAAAACTATTAATAACACGAGCTAAGCGCTTAGTACATGTAACTACAGTGAAGAAACACTTTATCCCTTAGCATAATAAGGAAGTCAAGTTGTATACTCATTTCTGCTGACCAGATACAAACCAGAGCACAATCTTTGCATTCAAATAACAGGGCATAGCAAGTTTTAACATTTAACCAAAATAAGCTCAACTTCCAAGTTATTAATCTAAATAAGGGAACCACATCAGATACTCTAATTTATAGTAAATTCGATGATAATGGCTAGAAAATAATGCAAGGAAACAAGTACCTAGACTCATCAATGTCACCTTGTCCTTTCGTCACATTGCCAGTTTGGCGTAACAACTCAATAAAAGTGTTGAAGATGTCCATCTACAAGTACAGAGAAGCTTTATAAGATTGAAAAAAACAACAACTCCAGCCTAAATAACCAATTAAATACCATTCAATACAATGACCTTTACATTCTCCTCCCTTTCCCTAAATCGTTCAATTAACTTTGGACAAGCCTGCATAAGACCAAATAAATTACTTTAAAATTCCATGGTGGCACTTACATCATGAGCAAGTATTCAAAACAGAGTATCAGTAGATAATTGCTAAAATCATCTCAAAGACATTGTTAGAAACATGGCCGAAATGGAAACATGCAGCCATAAAAAACAAGATTTGCCAAACATGTTAGTTTAACTTGCTTTTGCCAACATACCTCCTGATACATCTTATTCAACATTTCAGGACGAGATACTATAATTGCAGATAGGCACTTCGCTGATGCCCTACGAACTTTCCAGCTTGCATCCTCATCATCCGTGTATTCATTAGCACTCTCACTGGGGAAAAAAAATGTTAAACATGTTTTAATTACGTAATGAGAAGCCAATTTATCTGTACTGTAAGACAAGTAACATACTCATCATCTTCCTCATCTTGTCCTTCATCGTCAGTATCCTCCTCCATGCTATCGGTGAAATTAGGATCATAGCTTACATATTCCAAAGCAAGATTCAAAATACCCTCACAATATGGGGATATATCTCTTGGGCACCTGAGCATAAAACTCTCGAGGGCCTACATGATGGAGATAATTCAGACCCAGGTGAGAAATAACACTTCTAGTACTAACGCGGTTGAGAAGCAGAAATTCTCACCTGCAAGCTGTATTCACGGAGCTCCTCATCATTTTCTGATGCACTTGTACAATAGCTTATGAGCAAAGGAACAGCTTCAGCAAGGTGTGGCCCAAAACGGTATCCAACCGAACGACTGTAAATCAAAATAAAGTATGTTAGAACATGTGCTGCAGTAATCACTAAGTCACCATAAAGTAAACCTATCGGTCTTCTTTTAGTTTTCTTCATCCCAAAAGACTTTCTTTCTCCTATTGGAATTAACCAGCCATATTAAAATTTCTCTAAATATTTTATCCATGTTTGAACTAGCTAAATTGGAAGTTGAAACATTTGACGCATATAAGCTATTATGAGCAAATGAATCTGTTCCTTAAATCCTAACAAAGTTTGCATGCAAAGTTTGAAGGCTGAAGAATATACCTTAGAGCACATTTAACGCATATAGGCTATTATGAGAAAATAACTATGTTCCTTAAATACGCAACAAGGTTTGCATGCAAAGTTTGAAGGCTGAAGCATATACCTTAGAGCACCAATCATCTGGATATTTGTTCGGGTTATTTCAGACTTTGCACTTCTATTTTTCAGCAATTGGACAACCTCCGAAGTTGCCTTGGCTAATAAATCGTCTGACAAACATGGAGCAAGTGATGCTGCAAAATAGAGTGACACATTATATAGTCGTTATAAATAACTACCATCAAAATAGTCATTTGTAAGCAATGAAAAACAAAAGAATTATAAAAGGCATCAGGCATAAGTTTTACTTACCAATGCAAGAAATAGACTTTTTTCTGACACTTGCTTGATTGGAGCTCAGCTGTGACAAAAGTGCAATGAGCATATACTCATGATCTTTTGTGATCAAGTTGCCAAATCTATGAAGTACATCCCCTAATATATCAAGACATTCGCATTTAATTTCAGCACTTTTCCCCTGTCAACAAAAGAAGAGTTGCATTTAGCATCTCCAAGGCAAGCCACAGAGCAAATAAAACCATTTATATGCTGCAAAGCATTGAAACATGCAAATATATTTACAAGCTTCTCTGTCATAGGCACATGATAAATCTGTTATGCAATGATACTTCCAGATGTAATGTCAAAAAAGCAAGCAACGGAATACACTGCTAATCCAGCAGAATGCAAAAGCAAGAATCACTGAAACATAAACAAAGCTGCAAACCTGCCATAATTAAATAAATATTTAACATTCCCAAAGCAAATCTAGCAGACTGTGCGCATGGTCTATTGCCAATTTTCTAGCTAAGATTCTTCATGTGTTAAACACAAGAGATTCATACTTGTTTCTCAAAAGCAATGATCGATGACATTTTCCCATTAGTAACTGCATTATCTTTGCTGTGGGGCTAAACAATAGAACTGCAGTTCTAAACTTCTAATAACTAGAAAAGCCAATATTTACTGACCTGGAAAAGGAAAAGTAAAACCATACTGGTTTCTATAGTAGTTTAGGTATGATACTCATTATCATGGCTCTTAAACATGAAATAAAGTTTTAAAAGCATGTCTTGGGTCGCAGTGCTATGCTGCTACCCACTCTTGTTATCTAGTTAAGATTGCTAACCAGCAGATAACTATAATAACTTCAACATAGTGGGTAAACATGTCTGCACTCATGCCCAAATAAAAAAGTTTCCAGATGGCTCATTTCTGTTGTAAGACTGAACAAATGGGTGAGATACAATGAATATAGATAGAGCTACCGTCGACTTGCCCAAATATATAATGATGTTATACCTTGCACAAATACAATGAATATTAACTAGCAGTCACTGAGCATTTCGGTTACAATGCCAACAAAGGCCTACAGACTAATAAGAAAAAACACGTTTTCTGGCAATCAAGACACAGATTAAAAACTTACAAAATTGGTGACACCCTTGATTAGCTGTGGGGCAAGAGAAACCAAAATCTTTTCAGCAAGTGATGTCGTAGTAACTTCCACAATGATTGTCTTCAGAGCTATACTAGCAGTATCACGATGCTGGTCCTTTCCATTGAGTAATTTATCACAAAGTTTGTTGGTCATCTCCACTACCCTGTCCTCACCAACCCTCTTGACAAGTGGAGCCAAGCTAACCAAGTCAAGAAGTAATAAGAGTGAACATAGGAAATGGATGTAGGAAAACACCAGAATGTGAAAAACATAACAGAACAACTGGTTATCAAATTTCTATGCAAAAAGTGCTCCCGCAGGTGCAATAATTGAGGCGTTACAAAATAGCTCTTAATAATCCGCAAAAGTATATCTTCTATAGAAAACCAAGAGGTAGTCTAGAAGATTGTAGGAGGTAGTATGCCATCTTAACAACTGCTAGTGCACCTGACAAATTACAATACAACAAGTAGAACCATTCTAATGTTCCAAAATTCTAGCAGGGAGGGGACAATCAACAATAACAAGATCTTAACATGCAAAATCCCCACACCCCAACCTCTGCATCACAAAGAGAAATGTGGATTCATAGTTTTATAGAACATAGATTGAACATAAACTTAAGAAAAAGCAAGGATGCCTAAACAGAAAAGAGAAAGGTAATAAGATGATATTGTGGTCAATAAAGGAAGAAAGCATTTTAAACAAAGAACTAAAGAATATATAGTTATATACCATTTCACAGCTAAACCAGAAACATCTCCTGAAGCATCTTCCAGTTGTTGAAGAACAATATTCGTCAACTTTGGCTCGAGGTCTTGATCAGCTTTGAAACCCTCTTTGTTCAATTCACTAAGCAGATCTGATGTTGCCATATATCTGTAGTCTTTATCTTTCCCTGTCATCTAAAATCAAATTTAACAAAAAGATGTTAAAATGGTAGCATACATAACGAGCAAAAGGCAAAAGATCCTCCAATGAAATGTAAATTAATGTAAGGGATACCTTCTCCAAGATGTTGGTTATGTTCATATTTGCCATCGTAGCAAGCTTGTATCCAAGTCCTCTTCAGAGTGTATTCACTAGTGTCCTGCTAGAAAGCAAATTAAGCAATGAGACGAGATTCATTGCTGCCAGGGGCAGGAGACCCTAAACTATGGTCAAATTTATTTCATGATCCTAAAAGAAACGTGTTTTCAACTCTAGATCCATACTTGATAGACAAGAAAGGATACTGCTTCATTGCATTGCTATGATTTTCTTTTTACTATATGGTTTCCTTTTAACCCAGGAGTACTGTACTTTCTACAAATAACAGCATGTATTACAATAACCAATTAAGCTTCAATTAATTGAAATTCCAAAACGAAATTAAAAGGCATACTTTTATACATAAAACAATTGAATAGTTGGCATGCGGCCAAAAAAAGGAGGATGTTACCACTTGTCTATTTGTACTTTTGTAGACAGGCAAAAGAACAAAATTAACATAAATAGAAAATTTCAACTGGCAATTATTAACAACTTTGACACCTTACGTATATTATGCGTGTCAAACATAACATTGTCAGATCATATGAGAGTAGAAGTAAATAGCAGCCACGTAACTAAGCTCCAGATGAAACAAAAACGAGCTACCTAAATCACCCACAGCAAGTCATTTTGCCTACTCAATACAAGCCAAATCCAGAAAAAATAAGGTCAAGCTCATATCCATCAGAAAGCAATGCCTTATGATTCTAATATCTCAAGCTGCAGTATAACACTGACAGCAAGCAGGCACCGATCTACCATCGCACTCCACTCCCGGACCGCTTCACCATCTCCGGTTCCAGGGTGATGCGATCCAGAAGGGAAGCACGCGGCGCTCGTACCTAAGCAACCCAACCTCAATCAGAACGAAAACTCACACGGGCAAACGAGCATTACGCAGCTAGTACTTCATCGTGACAGAAAGTGAAACAGCAGCAGAACGCGGAGAACGGGGATGGCGACAATATACCTTTCCTTTCCCTCGATCGGACAGTCTAGTGGGCGGTGAAGCGGAGGTCGCGGACGATCGGGACGCCGGGCACCACTACCACCTTGAGGTCCGATCAGCAGGACCCCGGAACCGTACACCACGGCGACCTCCGGGCCGCGCGCGGAGCCGATGGCGGAGGAGAGTAGGGGCGGATCAGAGCGACAGTGGCGGCGCCGTCGCCGGGAGAGGTGAGCACTCGCCGGAGAGGTGGGGGATGGGAGGCGGCCGGGGAGTGAAGCAGGAGAAACCCTAGCTAAAGCCTTTTCCTTTTTATCGCGAATCCTGTCCTTTTTACGCGTGTAAAAAATCACGCATGAAAAAACAAAAGAAAAGGAATTATGTTTACGTGGGCCTGGAAAGTTTACCAGTCGTGGGCTGAAAGAGAAGATCAGGCCGAATATAAGCGAAGAGTAGAAGCCCACGATATTTTTTTAAATATCTATACACCTTTATAATTCACCTAAGCATTCTTTTTTACATCCACTCCAAATAATACACCCCACTAGAGATGGCTCAACCTTCATGCACCCAGCGAAACGTCTCAATAAACTTGACTCCATCAAAATTAACCTCTCAGATCTTTCCTCAGCTTTACTCACCCACATCCAATGGCTATTGTTTAATATATCTAACTCATCTTTGTGGCCCACAACAAATCTCCCTCCACCTCCAGCATCATCTATACCCCTTTATAATGCACTTAAGCAATTTTTCCTACGTCTACCCTAAATAATGCACCTCATTAGAGATGGCCTAATGTTCGTGCACCCAGCAAAACGTCCCCAGAAACTTGCATTCATCAAAATGAACGTCTTAGATCTTTCCTCAGTTTTACTCACCCACATCCGATGGCTATTATTTAGTGTGTCTAATCATCCCTGTGGCCCACAACAGACCTCCCCCACCTACATATTTGGAAGGAGAGCGAATCAAACAAGAAAATAAATAAGGAGGATCCGCATGCAAAGAAACCAGACTTGAATTTTTTACTGGCCAAAATTGTACGTACTACATATTTGGAAGGAGGGTAAATCAAACAAGGAAATAAACAGGGAGGATCCACGTGCAAGGAAACAAGACTTGAATTTTTTATTGTCCTGGCATTATGATCGTATTTTTCCGAATATGACCTTCTCGAGACTTTTTACGGATCTAGCCCCATAGAACCTAACTTCACATGACCGAGAGCGTTGAATTTTTGTTTTATTTTTATCTAAGGAACCAACGGTGCTGTGAGCGCTTAATTTTTTCAATTTTTCTCGCGGAACGGTAATTGGCGAGCACTGTTTAATTTTATCTTTTTCCTTGCGGATCCAATGATCGCAAGCGCAGATTTATTTTTCATATTTTTCCGAAATCATCCGTGTGGCCCACAACAGACCTTCCCTCACCTTCAGCATCAACAAGGAAAAGAAAACAAACGTCTCAGAATCAAAGAAAAGGAAACAAACGTCCAGGAAAAGGAAAGGACCATACATTACGTGCTGGGAAAAGGAAACCGGGAGATAGGGCAGCGTAGCCGGGAGAACGCAGGTCTGCAATGGCTCCACGGTCGTCATCGGTGGCTTTGCCGACGCGGCGAGGTTGCTGGTCAGCGACCTCGTGGCCGCCGTGCCTCGGCAAATTTATAATTTATTTATTTTTTAAATAATTTTATTAAGTACAAAATAAATCGAAAGTTTTTTTGAGAATTTTTTAACCTAATGTGCTATCTTTTCAAAAATCCTTCTATATTTTTAAAAATGAAGGCAACTCACCTGTAGCTTCTTCTAGTCTTGACTCGCACTGCAGAAGCTTCTTCTCTTCCCTCCTCCATTAAAGCAATAAAGAAGCTCCATCAATCCCGCACCAAATCTTCTCTTTTCATCTATGGTGTTAATTCTCCAAATTTCGCTCTATTGCCAAAATTTCCTCCCAATCGATTTGATCCCAAATTATGGTTTCCATAAATATGCTTGTTTTGGGGCTATAAAAGCGTGAGCTCTCCTCCACCCCATCGCATTGCGTAAATCCCAAGTGCTCCTCTTGTAAAGATCGCGGATTTTGGAGGTAACCCAAGCCATCACCGTCATCTTTTCCGACGAAATTCACCGCAACCGTGACTCCTCCAGCGCCGGTGCAGCGATCTCGCCGCACCAAGGTCGACCCATCGCGACCACGGCTACCCCGGCCTTCCTCCTTGCGTTGGCCAAGCCCAAAGAGCACGTTGTGCTCTGTGGAAGCCGCAAAAATAATCTAAAATCGAAAATTCTTTTTCTTTCTCTTTCTTGATTTAAAATCTTTTGGGAGCCCGTTACCATTCGACCTCCATTTAGTTCCGTTTTCTTTTAAATTCATTTCAAATTCTAAATTTCTCTTTTATTATTAAGTGTTGTATTCGTACTTATCTTCTCATTTAATTGATAAGCGAGGTACTGCCGTCGTAGCGTTAGCATATGCACTATACTAGTCTCAAGGAAAAGAAAATAAATATTCTGAAATTAAGGAAAAGAAAACAAACGTTCTAAAAAAAAAAGATCATATATTACGTACTGAGAAAAGAAACCGAAAGACACGATACTATACTAGTTTTACGAGTGATTTATTATTGCTTCTCCCTCTCTCCTTGCCCAAATCGTGCGACGCCGCCGACGAAACCTACGTCGTGCCGTGCCTCAACGCCGCCGCTCTCGCCAGAGAGCTCAACCCCACCCTCGCGGAAGTCTTCGACGGACGGAATCGGCGCCGCAGCCCTCTATTCTGACCTTCGGCGACCTCGACGCCGCAGCAGTCCTCCCAGCTGCTCGCCGGCGACCTTGGCGGCTTGGCACCGCCAACGCGCTGGCTCGCCTACGACCTCGTGGTTGCTGCTTGCCGAGTAAGTGTTTCTATCCAAGAAGCAGCTAAACTACAATCCAATTCTTGATCAGTTGATTCTAAAGATTATATTTGTGCTACAAAGCTGGCATGAAATCGAAGTCTTAGGGCGTCGAATTCTTCTGAGAATTTGTTGTGCGTTGGAAAATTAACGTGGCATAACATTAATTTAATTCTAAAGATACGCAATAAGAACACGAAGATAAATATTACGTTTACAACATGGTTACTAGCCGTCAGCAAATTGACAAAACATGCTAGTAAAGAAAACATGTCTACAGATGCTAGATAGCTCAAAAGATACATAGATGTAAACAAAACTATCATAACAGCACGCATTCTCAATAGATCTAATAACAAAAGGGATCACGTGGACCAAAAACAACTTAATCCAGAGCACTCACTGAGGGCTTGATGAAGAACAGGAAGCAGTGCAGAAGCGACTCGATGCGATGAACGAAGAAGATGTAGACGAGCAGTCGCGCGGTGCGGCGCTTTCGAAACTCGATCGCGGTCTCCGTGCAAAGGCGACAAGTCACCGCGTTCGAACGGAGACATCGCTTCCTCACGCTTGTTACACGACAAGCGAAGGGATCAGATGACTCAAAAGCAACAAAAACTGGAGGAAGCGCCGGAGAGAACGAGATTGATTTCTGTCGCGTGTCTCTTCACAAACAGGGACGTCTCCCTTAATAAACTGCGAACTAAAAACTGCCTCGCGAAAAATCAGCCGAACTGCCACGATTTCAGGAACCACCCCCTGAAATCTCGCAACGTGGGCAAACGGACTAACCGCACGAAATCGTGCGTCTCCCTGAGTCCGCGACGCCACATCAACAGTCGAGGTGTAAGGTGATGTGGCATAGCCGGTACACGTGGCAATAGGTTAAGTACACTTAGCACGCCTCAGTCACGGTCGCGCGTGTGTGTACATAGCCTAACAAAGCCAACCATGTGTACCTCTAGCCTTGCCACCAACTTATACTATAGTCCATACATGAACTCCTCTTATAAGTTGGTTGCACTCCACCTAGCTAAGCAATATGGTATTAAAGACCATACACTCAACTCAACACCCCTTTGACTTCTTCTATTGAATTAATTCAGCATTAATTCCAACATTGTGTACGTAGAGTTGAAGTCTTAGGGAGTCCAAATCTTCTTAGTACGAATTTCTAGTGTGCATTTAGAATTCAGGATGGATTTTAAGGATTCCACAAGCGCATTATACTAGGATGGTAGAGACGTACAGTATCCACCAAACCAAACACTGCCTGAGATGACACTAGAGTTTACTCTTTTCAGTACTGAAGGAGTGAAGGTTGGTCCCCGTCCATCCATCCAATGGATTTTGGAATCGAGGAAGGGACTACCAAGCAAGCAAGCAAGGATGAATCGACAATTGCTCTGGAGCCAGTGGCAGCTGCTGGATTCCATTCTTCCTACGGGCTGCTTCGTGCATTCCTATGTCCTTGAGGTCGCTATGCAATCTCGCATGGTGAACAACCCGGAAGACTTGAGGCCGTTTGTCATTCAGGTCTTGGTGAACACTGGCAGCCTGCTGCTTCCATTTGTGTACTGTGCTAGCAAGTCCCCTGGTGCCGCGACGTGGGTCAAGCTAGATCGGTTTCTGGAAGCTACATTGACCAACGAAGTTGGCAGGAAGGCGTCGACGTCGCAAGGCTCAGCTCTGTTGAGAGTGGTTGCTTGTCTTCACTGAAATTCCAACGTTGCAGGAACTGCGACAGACATTCCTCGGTTCCAAGAGTGTGTCGTTCCACCATGCGCCTCTATTTGGGTTGATATGCAGGCTGATTGGATTTGACAGCAAACGACACAGTGTGCATACATGTTTATCACAATGAGGGATGTGGATGGCGTGGGATGCAGGAGGTCGCCCAGTTGATCCGGGTTCAAGTCTCAAACCCGGCGTTTCTCGTAGAGACGGGTGCAGGTGCGGGTGTGCGTGCGTGCGTGTGTTGGTGTGTGTATATAGCTCGTCTGTTGTTCTTTCATCTATAATGAATGCTAGTACTCTGGCCATTTTAAAAAAAAACAATGAGGGTGTGATATCTGCTGCGACAAGGCTGAATTTGATTGGGCCACTGGCAGCCTCAATGCTGCAGTACCATGTTGCACCAGATGCTGAGTGGATGGTGAAGAAGTGGAGTGACCGTGGTGTTGAGTGGATGGTTCAGGGCACAGAAGATAGCGTAAATCATGTAGTTAGTCCTACCATATTGAGGATTGGAACAAAATAGCAGGTTTGCAGGTTTGTTTTAAGTACATGCTTGCGGCCGGGTTTGCAGGATGTATGCCGTTAAAACTCCTGAGATACCATCTTGCATATATACTTCCTGCCGCGGATAAACTGGGCAATGAACTGCTGATGCACTGCTGCTCCATATTCGAGACAGGAGTTTTTTTTTAAATAATACATTTTTTAAAAGTAATTACGATATTAATACGCGGATTAAAAAATTTGTAAAAATAATACTACGTCGTCATACTGGTTGGCGAAAATCAGGTAGTCGCCAGATGGTGTGGCAAAAATAGACTAATTGCGCAATTAAGAACGTCTGACAGAACAAACGGTCGGGACACCCTATTTTCGCCAAATGGTATGGCAAAAATAGGATTATCGCCAAACGGTATAGCGACAACCTATTTTTGCCATACCATTTGGCAAAAATAGGTGGTTTTTTTTAAAATAAATGCGAAATATTTTTTAATAATAAATTTATTGATGATAATTCATGTAGTTAAAAATAGGGTCAATAAAATCCACCTATTTACGCCAAATGGTATGGCGAAAATAGGTTGTCGCCATACCATTTGACGAAAATAGGGTGTTCCGACCGTTTGCTCTGTCAGACGTTCTTAATTGTGCAATTAGCCTATTTTCGCCACACCGTTTGGCGAAAATACCATTTTCGTCGGCGACTACCTGATTTTCGCCAACCGGTACGGCGACGTAATATTATTTTTGCAAATTTTTTAATCCGTGTTGTCGGCGTTTCGAGCACCGGCAAGTAAATTTGTAAGTCTAAGGGGCTGCGCGTTCCCACTCCCTGAATGGTTAGACTCGAGAGCGCAAGGTGTATACTGGTTCGGGCCAAATGTCCCTACGCCAGTTCGTTCGGTGGTGTTGTATTGTCTTAGGTGCAGATGGCTGCACAACGTTTTACAAAAGCGAGCTGAGAGCCTTAGCGCAAGAATGCTGATTGCTTGTGTGTGTGTCCCCCTTTCCCTTGGGGGTTCCTGCCTCCCTTTATACAGTAGGAAGGGGCAGGTTACATCGAGAGTAGGGGAAGGGCGAGGTGACCTATGCTAAGAGCTTCGGTCCTTCGTTCTGTCGACTGGTCACCGCTCATCTTGCCCACGCCGGGTCGGTAGCCTTGTTGGGCAGAGCGGTTAGCTACTTCGTTGGGAAATGGCGACCGCCTTCGTGAGCCTCGACGAGTGTTGACGTTCTTGTATAACGTTGGTGCCGCCCGAGGAGCGTGCTTTCGCGTCGACGTGACCGGTCGATGGGGTGGAAGCTTGACTTCAGCAGACCATTAAACCATCTTGGGAAGGGCCACCTGCCAGACAATACTTCGATTGACCCGTCCGTGAGGCACGTGGTCGTGGGCGGTGGAGACTTCGACACGCTGCCTTGGCGAGGTTGCCTTGGTTCGACGGAGTCGGGGATCCGACCTCGCGGAGTCGGGAGCCCCGCTTGGTCTGAGTCGGGGATCTGCCTCACGCGCGAGGTCGGGAGCCTTGCTTGGTCGGTAGCGGGCCTGGAGCGGCCTGTTAGGCTCGAGCTATGCTTGAGGCAACCTGCTCGTCACTCCGGGCCGTTGGGGTACCCCTGTTATAAGTATTCGTCACGTGTATTAATGTCACAATTACTTTTAAAAAATGTATTATTTAAAAAAAAATCTTCGAGACACCAAGCATCTTTTGGAAAGCCCTGTGCTTCCTTTTCTTTGGGGAAAAAAACCTCCAAGACATTCAAAACAGAATGTCACTAACGTTCAGAAAAAGTTTATATAACTTTTCAAACTTTGCTCGAAAATCCATCTAGCACAACCATATATCTAGCGCTACGAACTTTATAATCCCATCCATATAACCTCCTAACCTAGTTTTGCATGATGATTTTGTCTATATGTTATCATGAGTAGATGATTTTGTCATATAGAATGATAAGTTAGCCAAATTACGTGAATGATAGGTAGGACCTTTAGAGAAGTCTTTTTCTCTCCCTCGTTTACAGCGGGCCCGCTCGTCAGCTCCATCCCTTACCTCCTGCCGTCTGCGCACTAAAGCGGCACGCATGCATTGCCTTCCACACGTCTGTGCCCGCTTTGCCTAAGCTGTTGCGCATCAACCATTGACATCATTGCCGCCATCACCAAGTCGGCCTCCTCCTGTAGTAAAAAATCCCTCAACTTCCTCCCCCTCTCACGCTCTTATCTTGACAGGATGGCGCCGTGACACCATGTTCTTCCTCGAGCCCGGCCGCTACACGACCACCTGTGAGTCTCCACCAAATTCCTCTTGCCAACAGCACCGCCTCCACCACCCCTTTTAGCTTTCTCCAACACCAATTTCACCCCTATGCCACCATAGGGCCGCCACCGCTGCCTTCTTCTTTTCCGAAGCCAGCCACCGTCACCTCGTCACCACCAAACACCTCCAGCCAAGACCTGAACATCTTTGTACTTCCCAAAGAACCTTGGTGCTCATGTGTGCACCAGTTCCCAATGAGCATCGTTGATTTATCATCACCACCGTCCAAAATTAGCCACCGCCTGCCTTTGCTTGCCGCAGCCATGCGTCTCCAACTAATCCGCCGCCACTGGGAGAGAGTCCACATAACCCTGCCGATCCATTCCCGTTGTCTCCCGTGCCACCGAAGCCGTCCCTTGCCTCGCCGTCGCTATCCAGTGTCAGTGTGGTCACTCTGTTTCTCTGTGTCAATTTGGGGATAAGTCTCTATGGACCTCAACTATCACTCACCTAACTTGGCCAGTTTATCATTCTACGTGTCAAAACCACCCACTCATGAGATCACTTAGTCAAAACCACCTTGCAAAATCAGGCAAGAGGTTATACAGACAGGATTGAAAAGTGCTGAGTCATAGATTCAGTATAAGTGTTACCATTATGTTACAAATGCATGCAAGCGCATCTCCTCATAAGTCTCAACCTCCATCTCCAAAAGATTACAAGGACACAAAAGTATGTTTTTGCGATTACAAGATGCACACACACCACACACACAAGATTGTGCTTCTTTAGCACAAATAGCCGAGGATAAATCTACGATCTCACAAAATTCCTATTGAAAGCACACTTATATATATGTCATACATCCATAACTCCACCACCCATCAAGACGTGGTTCGCGACATAGAAGTTTGTTGATTTTCATAACTCCGGATACCTTAGAAAATTTCCGAATAATGTAAGAGCTTGAAACGTATACTTTCACGGAGCTTCATGATCCAATTACATAATCAACAGTAAAATTCGTATGCACCTACATAACAAAACACCAATTCTCACAAGAGTATGATATATACTTTTCATATCTAGTAAAGTTATTTTTATTAGGCTGAAGGACGTTAAACAAAAGAAATAATAAGGCGCATCCAGTCTTCAACAACAAGAAATAAATCTTCATTTGCATAATGGAAAATCTAGCATCAGTTTGTCCTTTCCAAACTCTACTAAAATCCACATCCTACATCTTAATTAGTTTAACTAAAAATGGATGAATTGCTCCTTAAAACTGTTATAACCTTAGCTTGCAACTTTTCTTGATTTGTTACGAGGTTAGTGTTGAGAAAGAGGTGACACATATCCTACTAGGATTTGGAGAGGTGTGCTACAAGGATTATTAGATGGATCTTGATCTAACTAGGATTTATACTTCTCTTTGGAGATGTACATGGGACTATGTAAACCTTTTGAGGTATGGCTATAGCAAACCCAAACCACCAACCAACTCATGCAAAGCAAAAGTTCTACGAGAGGATTAGAGGCTAATTTATCCATTAGAACTAGATTCTTGTATAGAGCAAGGATCTAAGGGTCTTGTAAAAGGTTTGAAAGGTTTGTAAGAACAATAGTCATTTGTATTATTTTGTGGTCGCGGGGAATTTGCTGTTGACTTCGCCAAATCTCTCATCATGATCGCTTTAACGCCACTATTCCGGTTCTCACTATGAGATTTATCTACTCCGTTCTTTATACCGTTCATGCTCGTACAGTATATCAAATATATGACCCGATCCGAGAGCTGCTGCGCATCAAAAGTGGTAGTAGAGTACAATTAGTGCTTGAAGCTTAATAGAATGCTTACATGAGGAACACAGATGCTTGTGTCTGGAGGAATATATCTTGCTTGCTGATTGAACAATTAAACATTTTTTTCATTCTCAGAAGTTTGTAGGAGACATGAGCCTTACCTTAGACATGCAGTATGAAGATCGAAGCAGTTTTCCTAGGCATGGTTCAAGAATTAAGATTACCAAAAACTTGCCTTTTGATATTGGAAAGCTATATAATCAGTTGCATTACTACTATTTTTTGATAAATTTGTTCGTAACCGCATGTGAAATGTTGCAACCTTGCTTATACTCAAATCTATCTAGATCAACCAGTCCTCGTTCTTATGGAAATACGTCTTTCAACTACGTTTTGTTGAGACAGCGCATATCCAAAGCAGAATCTTTTCAAGGAAGTTACAAAGTGCTGCAGAATCAAGAGTTTCTTTTAAGTCAGAACACTGCACACGAACAAACACACTTCATACAAATGTTTCTTGTGAAGTGAAATGCCAGCGTCGAATTGTCAACACTGTGAAGCTGCGCTCCTGAAACCATAAAAGGCTGGGAGAAAAACAAAGTATCACACAGCATTTAGCTTTTACAAATTAAAGACTGTTCAATACAAGTCATACTTTTCAGGAAACAACTTTTGTACACACAAAGTATACAGACAATTCTTGGCCAAAGTCATTTCATAAATGTGACATGTCTGTGTCCAGATTCTAACATAGAAGTACTACAGAATAGCTGCACCAGCTTCAGCCAAGAATTCTCCTCCAGCGTGTGATCATGTTCAGTCAAGTGTCATGTGTCAGAAGTCAGTGGCACGAGACGTTATTCGTTCCGTAACTTAAGCTTTGAAGGCTTGTGTCCGCCATATCTGTCATCCATCTCTGTGGCCCACCGTCATCTCCAATGACATTGTATGCGTAGGATGAAAGCCCGACATCCTCACCACATGAGCTTGCCTTCCCCAGCTTGTATAACCTTTGTGTTCTAGACAGCACCACAAGGTTGGAAAATGTTGAGAAGCTATTGCCAGCAAACACATCTGATCTCGCGCATACCTCAAAGTCAATGGCAGACTTTATGAGATAAGGTTGCCTGTCGTAGATGTCAGTAACTCCAAGTCTCTTCTTCTCAAAAGCAATCATACCCACTCTCCAACCGCTGGTTATTGAATCATCTTCTAGAAGGCTGTCAGCTACAGCAAGATAAACTACAACCGGCCGACGTAGATCGGTGATCTGTGAGACCTTATGAATGATCTCTTCTTTACTGCTGCAGATTTCGTTTGAATTAGATCGCTGCTCCCACTTCTTGCAATGGATCATCCAATCTTTCTCTATTCTCATGTGAACAGCAATGTATGGCACAGGCAGATTCGTTGAACCATCTCTCATGTTCTTATTATGAGAAATACCAGCCCCATACCTTGCTTTTTGGCCTGCCTCTCTAATCTTGGATATGACGTTAACTACTTCAGTTTCTATATCAGGAGCCAAGGCAAGGCAATCGAAGATCCTCGCATAGTCTTTGACTGGCCAATGGTCAGGCCACAAAAATGGATGTTTCCCGATAATTTGAATGACTTCAAAGTCATCTGCCTTGCCCCCTTTGGATTGCTGCAGTTGATACAAGTCTCTCTCCACCGTCCACCTCCTGCCACTACCCTTTTGGAGTTTCAAAGGCTCAGTGTGATTCGAAACTTCTGAATACTGAGCTAACCATACAAACCCATGACAGCGGGCATTGAACTTGTCAAAATCAAACACCTTGTCAAAAGAGATAGGCTGCAGTAAGTCAACCTCTTTGTAGAAAAGTGAAGCACTCAGACTAGGCATGAGCAGAGATCGGTTCAGAAATTTTGCAGTCAAGCATGCTCTGGCAAAAGCAATCTTCTGATTGTTCAATCCCCATATAATCTGTGGAACCTCAACAAACTTGTCTCGCCTAACTCCATGCAGCAAGTTGGGGGTTGTCGACTCATAAAAACTCTCCTTCTCAGAAGAGTTAATGGCAAGAAAAGGAGAGACAATTGCTCTCAATAAAATTAGGACAATAACTATGAGAAGGCATTTGCAAATGACAGGCCTCGTTGGCAAGCTAATGTGCTTGAGATGCTTAAGTTCTAGTAGGATGTTCATTGAATCAGTGCTTTAAACCCTTCTCATCCTATAAAGTCATTTTTTATCACCCAACAATGCAGAGTATCTTATTACCAGTGCCCATGGCGCATGACCAACTTTTCCCTTGGAATCTTTTTTCTTTGGTTGAAGTACAAACTGCACAGCAATGGAATCAATAGCCAAACACACTTGCTTTGATGGCTTGACGAGTTCTTCCTGGCCACCGAGTAAAACGGCAGTCAAGTTCTGACCATTCAATTACTAATATCAGCAGACTTCTTGAAAACTTCAGTTAAACACTAGTATATGCTCGACCGGAGATGCTGCAAATGCAAGGAGAAGGAAAATAAAGTTACAATTAAAGGTTGCTGTACTGCCATCCATTATAGAATTCAAAAAATCTACTAGGTGGATACATAAAGAACAAATTTTTTTTCATAAGGAACCTTGGGGTGGATGGACCTAGAGTCCTACGGTTCACAAGACCCCAGAGAGATCAAGAAACAAACAAAGGGTATCAACAGAGCATGACTAAAATGCAGCAATCAACCAGGGGCGGACCTATCGTGGGGGGTTCAGTTGAACCCCCAAACATTTTGGAAAATAAACTTCTAGTAGTACACCACGCAACAAACTGCTATCCATCCCAGAAAGAAAGATTTGGATGAGGTTGCTCAGAAGAAAGAAATGATCCCCACGAGGATGTTGACGGGGGATTTCCGGCTGGAGCTCACCGCGCAGGTCGCCGGAGAAGGGGAGGGGGAGATCTGGAGAACGGTGGAAACGAAGGAAGGGGAGGAGGAGAAGAGCTGACCGCGCCGGCCGCCGGAGAAGGGGGAGGGAGAGATCTGGAGAACGGTGGAAACGAAGGAAGGGGAGGAGAAGAGCTTACCGCGCCGGCCGCCGGAGAAGGGGACACGCAAACGGTGGAAACGAAGAGAATAGGCGGAGAACGTCTCGGTCGCTCCTTTGGAGGACGAAGCGATGTCCGGAACCGGAAGCGTATGTCCGACTTTGGACGGGAAGCAGACAGGGGACACCGGGACAGAGAGAGCCCCTCTTTCTTTTCTTTTTTTTTTTTTTTTGTTGTTTTTTGTTTGTGATAAAAACTGATAGAGAGCTCTTGCCAACCAGGAATGAAGATGCTAGCCGTCATTCCTCAGTTGACGTACAAAACTAACCGCTCGTATGAAACAGATAGTGTAGATGAAGTATTGGCAAAGTTCATCTTTAGACCATAAAAAAAGAGGATAGGCTTCCACAATATCTAGGCATAGGTATGAGGAAACTGGGACTAGAAACACAAAGAGAATGATTAGTCATCAGTTGTTCAAAATTTTACTATTGAATTTATATCGAATCATTTTAGTTGTTCATATTCGTTCTTATTATAACCACAAGCCATAGCAATCCTAACTAGCCACCACCACCTCAGTCCTCACCCCACAAGACGCCACCCCCACCCTTGCTACCGTGGCAATGAGTGCGGGTCCTAGGAGAAGCTCCTATGCCCCGCCCCGCCCAACATTAGGGTAGCCTTGTCCGTCTCCGCTAGGCCTCTCGCGGAAGGGGATCCTATCCCCACCTCGCTAGTGCAGCGGGGGCCAAACCATGTTATCGCGCGCAAAGGGATCAATCCCCCCTCCACTCCAAGGAAATTTCCCCCACGGTGCCCACCGCATGAAGGAAATTGTCATCCTTATTCTTCGCCACTAGATTTGTCGTCTCAACCATTCACTGCCTTCCCAAGACCTAACATGCCACTGACGATTGCCTCCTATTCCTCGTCACTCTCCTCCCTCTATTGTTGGGGATTCTAGTGAATCCAAACCCAAAATCGAGTGAACTTGAACACTAGCCCCATCAGACCATCGGACAAGGTGAAGGCATTGTTGGCCAAAGCACAAATTGCGGTGCAAATCCAATGGTAAGGAATTTGACTGATTTTTTAAGATTTTTAGTTTAATATTATTTAATATTTTTGCTTAAATTATAGAGTAATATCTTTTTTATCAAATAGAGTAACATCTAACACTACAATTCTATCTATATACTTCTTTGCACAACAATTGTTAAAACTATGGAGAATAAATAATTCTCCTCACTACTCTATAGAAATAAACAAACATACTATGTTAATTTAGCCGGATAATTAGATTTATAATCTTGTTTGACTATATATTAGGGTCTAGTACATAAGTTTATAGAAACACATATAAGCACATATTTGAATATAGCAATATCAAAATTTTGTACCATTGCATAAAGAGATTGAGAAATGAATACACATCTTATATATCTTTTATATGCATTCTTTCCAAAAATTCAAAAACAAATGTTTTGACCATTAGTTAAGATAAACAATATTTCTCAAATTGTTATGTACATAGCGTGCACAAATTTCTCTTCTTAGCTCTATTTGTGTTTCATTAGTTCCATTACGCAAATTCTTTTTAAACAATAGAAAAGTGTATTCTTATTGTGTCATTTGTTTATATGGAGTTGATAGCATGTATCATACAATGTTACTTCCTTCGTCTCATAATATAAGTCCATTTTCATGGGAACTTTATTGAGGAGATTAAAGGTGTAGTCATTGCAATATTTCCACTTCGTACACTACTCAATAGGGGTATACATGGTTCGATAACGTTTTTTTAAGATTTAGTTACTTCTTAGTCTGTGTGTATAGTGAACTTAGACTTATATTGTAGAACGAAAGAAGTAGCGATATTCCCTGCAAGGCGTATGCATCCAACTAGTTTATCAAGAATCAAATAAGATAAAATTTCTTGATTATCCAATTTTAAAATTTATAAATACTTAGAAACATATAAGTGCTTTAGATAATTTTTTTGGTTAGACCCTTATTTTTTCTAAGTATTTATAAGCATAAGTGCTATGGTAATTCAAAAGGTTGAACTACATCTCTTTTTTTTTTTGGGTTAGACCCTGTTTGAAATTAGGGGATTATATTACTTTATATTAAATGTGTAAAATTCTTGTAAAATCATATGGTTAGTGTCAAAAAGTTGGCTTTAAAAAACCACAATAGAGTTTAAAAAATGCACTTCATAAGTGCTATTATTTGGAGAGTCTACCACAGGTCAAAACAATAAAAAAATGATTTTTAAGAATTTGGAACAAGAAATAGATCAAAAATACCGAGTTGCCTCTGCTCTCTCTCCTCCATATCTATGTTATCTATCTTCTCCATGTCTATACACTGTCTCCATCTCTCTCCCCTCACTTTCCCTTATCTTCCGATCCCCTCCACAAAATTCGACAACGAGGTAGGATAAGGGATGACAATCGGAAGCTAGCCCGTGGTTACATGGCTAGGCGTGTAGTCAGCTCACCAAGGTTAAGTTCTAAATTGACATTGGTATTCACCGATTTTAGAAGCACACACATGCATACACGTTGAGTGGGAAAGCACGTGGTCGTGTTCTATGAGACAGCCTTCTTGCCTACAATAATTGTCTCCGATAATTTTCAAGTGTGTATAGGGAATATGCACGCGTGCATATGCATACGGTGGTGTGTGTCCGTCTTATACTTATAAAGGGTAATTACTTTTTTTTACCTCTTTCTCGCTACTTGATTTCAAAATAGTGTGTCCGACAACAAAATAATGTTTTTAGTGTGTGTCTCAGCAAATATCAACCAAGTGCGGTGACCAGAAGTCATCCTTGAAATAAGTTAGGATAGATTATTTTTGACTTATTTAATAAAAAATGCTCTACTAGTTGTTGAGTGATACGGAAATCCGGTCTATCTCACACATACCAGATTCCTACACAATTCATAAAGAAAGTTTATATTTGGTACATCTACTCCGTAGATTCGGATATTTTATTCTATGTTTTAAAACCAGATTAGTTTTAACCTTGAGTCCGGTTTTCTGAGGAGTTTTGCCGCGATAGCGCTGACATAGAGTGGCTTTGCCTCGCTGGATACTGACATCGCCTCCCGTTGCCATGTCACCAAATCACTCCCAATTTCTCCCTTGTCCATCTCCTGCACAATCTTCATCTCCCAATCCGACAGTAGCTCCTTCACCAGCCACTAGGTCGTCGTCAAGCGTGGCGCCGGGTGGAGGAAGGCGGAGGGAGTTGGCAAATCCATTGGAGGGGAAGGTAGCGCAGCAACACCGGAAAGGGCCTTGCCATATCTTTGGCTCGAAGTTCGGCCAAGCCGCCACTGTGACCTGCTTCTGCACTCCCATCGCCCCGGTCAAGCCCTCCCAAATTCTTCCCCGTCATGAGATAAACTCCCACATCTTTCCCCTCAATCAATTTCAGTTAAATGCCACTGGAGCCACCGAATCAAAGGCGTCTTCGTCCTGGAGCCGTCACGACGCCACGGTGAGTATTCATGCTAACCTTCGGCGTCATACATGTCATAAACCGGGTAGGGTAGTCATCTTTGCCAATTGGCCGCCATAGACAGTCCACCACAGTAGCGTGTCCTCACCATCGCCTCCACCATCTCGGTCTCTTCGGCCCTAGCGAACCGCTTAGCCAGACTTTGCATAGCTAAGTGAGAAATTCTAGCCCGTTTGTAATTTTTTTAAAAATATATCCCTCTTATGAATGTAATTATGGAAATAACTTCATTCTCTAATCATAGAAGAGCCGAAAAGTAGCACGTATCTTGAGTATCTCGCCCTTCGAGAATTCCACCCCCATTCAATGGCCTTCGAGAATTCCACCCCCGAGCCCGCAGTAGCAGCCACCACCACCATGCTCCGTTTTTGATGTCTCCCTGGCAATGCATCTTGGCTAACCTCGAGCTCCACAAGTGCTCAGCTCCTCCTCTGTTCAAACGAAGAAGACAGAGCCTTCTCTTTCTCCCGCTATCTCAATGAACTTTGGGCCCCACAGCTTAGGACGATGATTAAAGAGAGATTAATACATCAGTCAATCCTAAGTGGGTCCTGTGCATTTTTTTAAAAAGTTACACAAATATTAAAATATGTATGGAGTGTACAAAGCGATTAATTTTTATTTCGTTTGCTTCAAAATTTATGCAAATTGTATCGAAGGGAAATGTATGGAAGCACCTTAAAAGCCGAAATCTAGATGGTGTGCCCATGACAGAGAGGCCCCACAAGTGGGTTAGATCTTTTGTGGCTAATATGTGCATGCATGCATGTGGTAGCATACCACATAAGCACACTTGCCACTTGGGAAGTCAACTCAGCGCGCAAACCACTTTGCTTCCGGTTTGGGCCTGATTTGTTCTGATTTTAAAAGTACAAAGGGTTAAATATCTGGTTTTACAGTATGACAGTCAAATTAGACCAATTTGACCAACTGCAAAGTACAGGGACAAAGTATAACCTTTGTCCATTCATAATTACGTAAGTGTAACAAAGGAACAATGTTCAGCTGAAGAAAGCAAGCCATTGCCGGATCTCATAAGCAAGAATGAAGTTCTTTACAAGGGAATGAAACTCTTAAGGCCCTATTTAGATGAGTGGTAATTTCTTAGAAGGTTTTGGGATTTAGTTCAAATTTGAACTAGATCTTAAAACATTCTAATGAAATACCCCTAATCCAAACACCCCCTAAGGCTTTACAAAATCGAGAAAGGGAATGTGTACAACAGTGGGCAATTACACTTCTTGTAACCAATCTATTCTTCCATATTGGTATGTAGTTCTTGATCACTGGAACTGTTCCTCTTCAGATGTCTGTCATCTGCAGCAGGCAAATAGGAGCTCCTTTGCAGTCCATGTCACTTCTGCAAGATCTTGCAATGACTCGATTGTGTCTTTCTTCAATGGGAAAAGCTTCTCCAAGCATTCTGGCAGGAGGAAAGCTTGACTCAAAATGATAAAGCTTGAAGCGGGATGGCGAATGTAAACTTACTCGGAAAAATGGACCTAGCTATTTACATTGCCACAGAAATATCACTATTTTTTATGGCAAAAAGAAAAAAAAAAAAGAAATGAAACATCACTATTTTGCCCTGCTTAGATTGAGTCTTATAAAATCACCCAAAAAAACATTGCATAGATGATAGATCAACAGTCCACATAGCAATTCCACATCTCAGACAAGAAAGAGCGGATCTTCCTACAATAGTCCGAAAAGGCAAAAACCATGCCCCCTCGGATGAATTTGATTCTAAACAGTTTATAAATATTAAATACCAAACCTATCATCCCCAGAAAGTAAAATTTCCAACATTTCACGATACCAGTCAAATTGATATGCATGTCTTGGCTAGATAGTAATTTATGCATAGTGTAGTACTCACTCTATTGATTTTTATAAGATGTTCACGCATTTCAAGATTCAAAGTTCATAAATTTTGACCAACAATTAATCTAATAATATATAAAATAGAGAAATTTTACGGTGTATTATACTGGTAATATATAATGGGTAGTAGAAATCAAATCTAACTATTGATTTGTTAAAAGTGTTTCTACTACTCTACTACAAGAGGAAATATAAATAAATACTAACTGATCTGATCCATTGGATAGAAAATAACGAATGGTCTATATTAAATTTAATGCACTATAAAAGAGCTCATAGAATATAGATCTTGTGACACAAGTGATACCGTTGCATTCATATTTGAAAACACTTTACTATTATGATTTTATAGCTATGAACAAAGCAGTGAAAAAGAAATTAACGGTTAAAGTCCAACTTTTGAGACCGCACCTAGTTAAACCACGTCTTATAAAAATCAAACAGAGTGAGTACTGTACAAAGGCACTGTAGTGTATCAAGTTTGAATACTGTACTAGGAAATAAATTGAAAAGTAACTATAATGTCAAGAATACGTTGGAGATGGCCAGAAGAAATGTACCTGGATGTCTCACAAGGTTCAACAGTGACAGTGAAGCAAGCACCCTCTCTTCCAAAACTCTGTCATATCTTAAGCTATCTAAAAGCTTAGGCGCAAGAATGGAGCATGCTAAAGGCTGGAAAGTATTGCATCCGTGAAGTGGGGAGAGGGAGCAGCTCATCCATGTAATCGTGACAAGACATGATCGAACCAAACTTGGGATTCCATCAGATATGCAGTTTGACAGTGCCGCGAGGAACTTTTCGTTCCCACTGTTTAGAAACATAAGGGCAAGTTTCTTCAGCCGTTCTTCAACTATCTTTTCTTCTTCCTGGTAATTAAGACAACGTCCAGGTAAAAGAAAAACTTAGGTTATGCAATAGAACCTAATTTCCAAAACAAATTATAAAGTAAATTACATGTCAGTTTTCAGATCATGACAACATACCACTCGTTCACTCTTATCTTTGAATATCTCTGTTCTTCTAAAGGATTCTGATAGGGCATCATCTAAACCTGCTCTCTTTAGTAGCCATGCTTCTGCTATGGGTTCTCCTGAGGATGAAAACCGCCCTGCCAAGAGTAAGAGAGCTCGAGCACACTGTTCTTGCACCTTTCTGCTATGTGAACTATTCTCCAAAGAAGCTATAATAGCATCAATAGCTTCCTCTCTGTAAACGCTGTACTGCAAAGGATCTCCCTGCAAGAAAACTGCGATATTGGGATTGTACAAACACCAAAAGCTTGACTGAGCAAAGGAAGAAAAGATCCATCTTCAAGATGTTACCAGGAGATCAAGCTGAAGTAACATGACAGCTGCTAGTGGATGTTGGACAACAGGAGCTTGCTGGAGATAGACCAATAGAATATGCATTGTATTCAAGCAGCCACCATTTTTCAGCTCCTTGAGGAACTCTACAATCTGGGTTGTTCTGTTCATAGAAGGAAAGAATTAAGGCCAGTTCAAAGGATGTTTTACATGTGCTTCACAGAATCTACACCTTATCGACTAGAGACATTTTACCTGTTAAGGCAGACCAGTTCAGTCATCAAGTTAAGGGCAGCAGCACTAGCCTTCTTCTGAGTTCCTAAAAGAAGCTGAACAATAGGCTCCTTCTTCAGATTATCAGCTATGTAGTGTCGACAACTGCCATCAGCTTGGACACATGAAGTCAAGAGAGAGATGCGGTTTTTGCTCTCGCGGGCATCAGCAACTTCAAGTCTGCTCATGAGAAGGTCCAAACCACCTAGAGCAATCATCTGCTTTGCGTTCTCAACATTTCTGTCAACGTCAAATCCCGTAAGGAGCTGATCTAGAAAGTACAATGCAGCTACTTTGGGAGAGCATGTCACAGAAGACAGAAATTGCACCTCATCCCCACACTCCAATATGTGCAACACTACTGGTACCCAGTCCAATGATAGCATCTGCTTAGCTTTAGGCTTCATCAAATAAAGCACTATAGCTGCCTTCAGGAAAAACTCATTGCTCCTCAGAAGTCTCAAGAAAACCTCAAGCTGTGGATCTGCATTAAGGACAATCTGTCTATTGACCTCATTCCTCAAAACCAACTCTCCCATTATCAAGATTGCTGACTCCAGTACTGCGTCATCTTTGGAAGTGAATGTAACCTCAAGAAGCCCTTGAATAAAAGAGGGACATGCCAGCCAACTTTCAAGATTAGGATTTCCTTGCAAGTTTGAACATGCTCTGGCAACTTCATGCACAGCATACTCGCACTGCCTAAGACTGTCTGAATTTGATACCACAGAAACTGCTCGTTCAAGAGTCATTGTTAGCTCATTGCTGTCTATATCTTTCTCCACAGAGACAATTTCTTTCTTTGGTACCTTAGGGTGATTAATAACATTCCTGCTTAGATCTCCACGACATGAGAATAATCGGAAAGAGTAGGATTTGCGTGGTGTAGGTGCTGTTTCTGGAACAGTGCCCTCTTTCCGAATGCGGGAATGTTCTTCTTGGAGCACCATGTTACCCTGTCTACTCAAAACAGGCTTAAGTTAAGTAACTTCAAAGATATATACAGGATTAAACAATTCAGATTAGCACATGCTTCAAACATCAATATCAAAAAGAAGGGAAATGCACCAGACACACCTGTGCTTTCAAGCTTTTTAGTCTATCAAAACGGTTTTGATTTCTTGATATATGTTTGGAGTTTCAGTTCAACTATGTCACTTTTCGGTCAACTTTGACTAACATTAACTACTGTGAGGGTGTAAAGACAAAGATATTCCAGGAACTGGAGGCAGTTGTCAAATTTTCCAGACAATAACTAATCCTACCAGTTAATACATTTCTTTTCACCTTCTCTACTAGTCACAATTAATGGAAAATTTCCCCCTTACCTATGGAGATAATAAATCCATATTGCAAGGTATGTCTAGTGCAATTTACCCCAGAAAGAATCCACAAAAACAAATACTTGTTTGCTGGCTTCGCTCTTGCAATACTAGGACATGCTAGTTTGCTTCCTCTATACTATAAATGCAATACTAGTAAGTTCAGTCAGTTAGCAACATGAAACTTATATAGGAAAAAGTTCATATAAAACCCCAAACTTTGTTTGAAAGTTCGTCCGGCATCGCCAACTATGAAATCAGATATTTAACCTCCAAACTTTGCAATCCGGTTCAAATAACACCCTAACGTGGTTGTTTTGCTACGTAGGATAACACGTTAGACAAGGTTTAGGTGAATGACAGGTAGGGCTCACAGGGGTTTCTTTTCAGATCAAAATAGAGAGGGAGGGAGCTACTGGGGCCGATAGCCATGGAAGCATAATTGAGAGCTCGGCAAGGGAGAAACCCATGTGGGCCTCACCTGTCATTGACCTAACTTAGCAGGTGTCATTCTACATGACAAAACCGTCCACTCATTGCGCCACACGAGCAATACCACTGTATGAAACCGGGTCAGAGTGTTATTTGAACCGGGTTACAAAGTTTGAGGATTAAATGTCTAGTTTCATAGTTCAAGGTGCTGGATGGACTTTCGACCAAAGTTCGGGGGTGTTATGTGGATTTCTTCCAACTTATATAAATGTCAAAGTTTAAACTCACCAATCAAGTGAATAATACAGCTAGATGAACAGCAAGATGTAGAAAAAACTGTTTATCAGCCACAAATAACAGTAACAATATTTTGGAACGCACTATACTACAGTGGCATTCTAAACCAAGAGATGGATTTCGCGATGTCAGCTTATCATTATATACTTTATCAAAAAAATATACGAATCATAATCAAGAACTGAATTTGATAACTACTTATTTGGCAAAACAAATGAAGCATCAAGGATACAATGCTCTTCAGTTTCTCTAGTTCTATGTCTACCACCTTAAATAACTAGAAATGCATCCAAAATTGTCTAGCCCCCACACCATAGAAGACAAAGATGATTCGGGCTCAAACATCTGTCTCCTTGACACCATCTAAATTATCAGGACTACAATGAGTGAGCACAGTTTGTCGCTTGTCTAAAACATGCTTGTGCTAATTTGACACAGCAACAGACATACATAGTTACGAGGCTAATCAGCGTACTGAAAATAAAGGAACTGTTCACTCACATGAGAAAGCTTCTCCATCTTCAAGCTACCTGAATAGTCGATCAATTCGACATCCGTCTCCACAACCAATTCAGCCTCATCAGCCAGCTTTGCATCTTTGACATGTTCCTGCTCCAAAGCTGTGCCAAAAACCGCATTGTACCTGTAAAAATCAGATGAGCATTTACAAGTAATAAAACACACTCTTACACTGACTCATGGTAAACTGCAAACTTGTTTTTAATGCATCCTATGGCAATGTTCACGCACAAGCTTCTGTTGATCGAACTCCTGCGCACAGAATCCGAGTGCTTCTCCCACGTATCGAAATACCCGGGCATCGAAGGCAATGGCACGGATGGGACCGGAGGCGCATCGGCTCCGGACTTGAGCCATTCCTTGTAGTACATTGCAAACTGAGCTGTGCCACTGTTCATGTGATCGTTGTACAGCCCCTGTAGGCTCTTCATCCTCCTGCTCCGGGCGTCGACGTCCCAATCGGCGACGAGCTCGGCCTCCTTGGTGAACCAGACCTTGACATGGAGCAAATGGGGCAGGAAGACGTGGTCCCAGAGGTCCGGGAGGAGGTTCTTGCGCGTGAGGTAGGGCGCGTCGACGAACACCTGGAGCAGGTGGCGCGCGGAGACGTGGTCGTTGCGCTCCATTCTGTAGACGACGGACAGGTAAAGCTGCGCGCACGCGGAGAGGTGGGAGTTGGGCACTCCGCAGGTGTAGCCCTCATCGGCGGCGGTGGCGGCGCGGGGCGTTGCGTGGAGCGAGGCGACGACGCTGAGGAGGCGGATCGAGTTGCGGAGGGAGCGGATCTTGGCGTCGCGCGGGGCGGCGCCGTCAGCGGCGAGGCGCTCGATGCTCTCGATTCCGAGCTCGAGGTTGGCCAGCACGGCGTGCCCCGCGCCCCGCCGCACCGCCGCCGCGAGGCACGCGACGCACTTCTCCCGGAGCCCCCGCCGGAACTCCGCGTCCTTGAGGAACCTCCCCGCATACCCGGAAAGCAACGCCACCACCGCGCCCACCGCTGCCCCGTGGCCGACGCCCCCCTCGTCGCAGGGAGGCGGAGGCGGCGACGCGTGCCTGCTCGACAGAGCGCGCCGCGACGGGGACCGGGTGGCGCTGCGCGGCACGGAGGGCGCGTGGAGCTCGAAGTGATCCTGCGCGAGCAGCTCGCGGAGGGAGGAGGACGGCGGCGGGGACGTCATCGCGGTCGCGGCGGTTCTTGGTCAAGAACCAGAGGAAGCATTTGTGTGGGTGAGCGAGTAAATGGTGGGCGGCGCGAAGAAGAGAGAGGTTAAAAGCCGCTGCGGCGTGGGACCCACCCGTCAGGCATGGAGGCGCCCACGCGCGCATACAGGGGTGGCGTTGGCCAGCTTAGAGTTTTTCTACTGTTCTAGCGCTCTGGTTAAAGTTCTTTCCGGGAGTAGCCATGTTTGCCACGAAATTGCCGACATGGCCTCGGTAAAATCCAGCGGTGTGGGAGAACTGAATTTTTTTTAAGTAATTTTCTTTGGATTTTTTTTAAAAATTTTCCGGCTGGTGGAAATGTTGTTTTATATTTTTCAGCTGACGTCTTCGGCAATTTTTTTTTTAATGTTGCTTCCAGCGGTTTGCAGCCGCTTAAATATTTGTAATATATTTTGTGATTTCCAGCGGTGAGATGGCGCTGGAAAATTGATTTCTTTTTTGTTTTTTCTTGGGATTTATTTATTTTGTTTTTTGTTATTTTTCAGTGGTTTTTTTTTTTGCAACGGCAACAAAATTTTCTTGAATATTTGGTTTTTGGATTCGGGCTAAGGATTTTTCATGGGTGTTTTTCCCTTGAAGATCTCTCTTGTTCTGACGAATATGCTATGCGAGTCTGGCTCAGTACAGTGGAAATTCTGCGAACTTACCGTGCAGTACTATTTCGCGCGGTTGGCGTCGGCGAGATTCTTCTTTTCCGCGGCCACAACACGATGGAATTTATTTTGTTCGCGTCTACCGCTCAGTTTTCGGTGGAAAAAACAAAAAAAAATTCAGCCCTGAGCAACTGCTGCAAGATTACCACCGAACAAAATAAATTCCATCGTGTTGTAACCACGGAAAAGAAGAATCCCGTCGGCCCCAACTGCGCGAAATAATACTGCACGGTAATTCCGCATAATTTTCACTGCACTAGGCTAGACTCGTATAGCATATTCGTCGTGACGAAAGCAATCTTTGGGGAAAAAACGGCCAGTGAAAAATCCTTGACCCGAATCCAAAAACCAAATATTCAGGAAAATTTTGTTGCTATTGCAAAATAAAAAACCATTGAAAAATAACAAAAGCAAAATAAATAAATCCCGGGGAAAAACAAAACGAAATCAATTTTCCAGCGCCATCTCATCGCTGGAAATCACAAATATTTTGGAAAAATATTACAAATATTTAAGCGGTTGCAAACCGCTGGAAACAATATTAAAAAAAATTATGCGAAGACGTACGCTGAAAAATATAAAACAATATTTCCACCGGCCGGATTTTTTTTTTAAAATCCAGCGGATCTAAACCGTAGGAAGTTACTTAGAAAAAATTCAGCTCTCCCACACCACTGAATTTTACTGTGTAGAGGTCATTTTGGTAATTTCGTCGTGAGCATGGCTACTTTCTGAAAAAACAATAACCAGAGCGCTAGAACAGTCAAAAATTCGTCCAGCTTAACCAGTGTGCTCGTTACTGTGTGTGACCCTGACCAGCTTGGCAGAAACAGATGCCTACGAGAGACCGTCGCAAAATTCTCTCGGCTTACATTGTTGTTGTACGTGACGTTGAAGTATATTATCTACCTTTTTTTTTGTCAGTTTCAGCCAGGTCACTCCACACCTCCGGCCCTAGTTCTACCCCGAGAAATTTTACAGTGGATTATATAAGTAGTAAGTAGTGGTAGTAGGAATCAAATCTAACCATTCATTCTCAAGGGTATTTTAGACTTTTTCTATCCATTCATCAGGGGTATTTTATATTTTTCCTAATTCGTTTACAGTTTTGGATTCACCGAATACCTGGTGATCTTCAAAAACTTCTTATCCATTCATCGGGATCACAGTACGTGTTTTACCGTAAAGAACAAATAGTATGACGGATTTTTTTACCCTTTTACTCCTCTTCCAATTTTACTACCGATACTACAGGCGGTAGTATAACTAGATTTTAATTGATTTCAACCATTAGATTCAAAGGAATGGACGGTTTATATTGATTTTAATCCACTGTAAAAGAGCTCCTACCCCCGTTGCAAAGGCACCGTTTGGATTGGAGAGAATTTTTGAAAGGTTTGTGCTCATTATGCATAATTTTTGTAAGTTTAGATATAATTCTCTACGCTCTAAATGGGGTCTGATAAATAGCACCGTGCTACTACAGCTCGTGATCTTTTCTCTGTTTTGGTTTAACTAGAGCAAATGAAGAAGGGGAGATCGTGATCTTTACAGTATTTGATGTTCTACGCCTTTTGAAACCCAATTTGAATGACTAAAACAATCGATCATTTGTCTTTGTCACAAGCTAGCCTCAAAGTTACAAAAAAACAAACCCCGAAAAGATTTTGAACGGCAACTTGAACATCACGGCACGCACGTAACTCGCAAGTACGTACGAATCTCCAATAAAGATAGCTGCATGCATGCATGAATAGGCAACAAAAATACATATATTAAGTTATTAACACGTAATGACTAATGAGTGCAGCGACTTGGGCTAGCTACATAGCATGTCAGCATGTGAGGGTGGTTTAACTTGAGTGAAATTTTACGATGCATTATACTGATAGAATACAGTGGACGATAGAAATTAGATTTAGCTGTTAATTTGTTATTTGTATCTCTACTACTTTACTATCATAGTAATTATAAATAAATTTTAACTAATCTAATTCATTAGATTGAAAGAATGAACGGTTCATATTGAATTTAGTGTAATGTAAAAGAGCTCTAACTTGAACAGTCAGCCACTACTTGAACTGGTTAATTAACTAGGTGAGTGGATACTGATAGGCTGGCTGCGACAAGCTGCAAGTAGACAAAGCTACAAACCAACGGTTTTGCAAATCAATGTGCCTAGATACTGATAGGCTGTTTGTTGCAGACCATTTGGCATGTTCTCCAACTCAAATGTATGTTGCTATTTATTTGTTACGATCCCATTTCGTTTGCTTGCTTGAGATCGATCAGGTTGTAGAGCAGTGGCAAGCAGAGGAGGACACCTCGGGCCCCAGGCCTTTTTCGCCCCAGTCCCAGCCCAGCAGCAACTACGCCTCACTCTCTCATGTATATATGCACGTCTTTTACAAGGAAAAGTGACAAGTGGAACGTTCCGTCTCTGGAATACGCTCTCTTTCCTTCCACCAAAACCTCCGATGTTGAATGTGCAGATATTTGCAAGAAAAACCAAGGTATTCCTTTTTTTTAAAAAAAATTGACTAGAAACTCTAGCATTTCTCTACTACTTCTAATTACGATTTGGTAACAGAAGCGGTCCGTTCTTCATACCCCCTCTTTTCTTCTATTCGCTCAGCCCGCCCTCACCCCCTCTTCCTTCTATTCGCTCAGCCTTTCCTTGTTCTTGCCTCACGTTGAGGCTTGTTAAAATTATGCTAGCATGAATGATTAATTTGAAGCACTCTTAAGTAGCTAACAAGTTCGCTTCATGCATGTCTTTCTCATCAACCAACTTGGCTGTTGCTTTGAAAATCTTTTCTTAATAAAGTTGTGTTTGAGAATTTTCGTAGCAACGCACGGGCACTTAACTAGTCATTAAAAAAGGAGAACAATAACCGAGCTATAAACGCACACCCACGCACGCACATACGTACTCACACACTTAACTCCGGTGAGCACCGGGCCAAACTCAAGGTTCAAACCCGGACGAGCAGGCTGCACCACAGGCTACGGCTCGGTCTCAAAAAAAAAAAAAACCAAGAGATTCTAATTAGGCATCTAGTGTTGCTGAGTGCGTGCACGAGCAGCTCTCAACTTTTCTAAACTAAGCTCACTTCAGAGCATATTCACATCTGTCCCGTTCACCCTATGGTCCTGTTCCTATCCAAAGGTTTCAGTAACTTTAGGCTATCATCGTTGCAGGCTGCACTCAAATCTAGCAACAAGAAAATGGATCCTCGGCATTAATTTGCTATTGCAGCTGCAGAGGAGCACACTGCTGTGCATTGGAGCATCGCCTCGGTCGTCCGATCGATAGCCTCTTGCATGCACATGTGTATACAATGCAAGTCAGAGAAGCATGGGCATCTGTCATGTCCGGCCAACTAGACGGCGTTACGCGAGAAGGAACCAATGACTTCATAATACCGGCACGTAGGTAGCCCCGTACCGACCTAACCTCACTCGTCAACAAGAGCATCACTGGAGCATGCATCGCCATCGCAAGCTATACAAAAGTTTCAAACAAACAACAACAACAACAAAAAATCACAAGCTACCGACCAAGGACCAAATGCCACAAGCAGGATTCACAAAATCGAATTTCGAAATTTACGTACGAAAATCTTCAAAAACCGAAGAGTTAGGAAATCAATTTTTTTTTGAAAAATTCGAAAAAATAGAAAAACCGCTGCCAATTGAATGTTCATCGCAAAACGGTTTTTGACGAAAACCGCGGCTTTTCACGAAAAACCGAGCGCATAAATTTTAGAGATTAGGAGTTATCATTGGTACGTATTTAGTTGGTCAACACATAGGCTTTTCTTGAAAATCATTCGTTCATCTGTTACTCTACTACAATATACTAGAACAATTAAATGCTATGAATTATCCATTTATTTGTTGCTTTACATGATTTATTATCAAGTTCATATAATAACTACGAATTGCTTTCTCTCATGTCAAATATATGACCATGTTAGATAAAAATACTCAAAATATCGCAAGTAGAGAGCATCGGTTCATCGCTAGACAGAGCAGAAGGTGCTGCTGAGGGACCGAGCATAGTTCCAAATGTTGAGGGGCCGAGTAAGGTGAGGAAGGCCCGAGGACCGAACAAAGGGGCCACAGGGAGAATATCGCAGATTCTCCACTTCAATGCCACAGGGATTTGCAGGTCCTCCCAAGTACAAGGGGGTGATACAGGTCATTCCTCAGTCAATTGGTGAGGGAGAGAGCGCCAATCACAGTTAAGGATTAGAGAAAGGAAGTGAGAGCCGAGCAGAAGAATCGGTTGTGGGAAGAGGTTAAGGGCAAATGGATTATACCAGATGCCCTCGCCTCTCATAGAGAAGCCTGTGCCCCGACCCAATAGCTACGGTTCTAAAAATGATAAGTCTAGTCCCCATCTGAAGATAATAATTAATTTTTCTTGACTTAAATGTACGAGGGTAACTCTCACAATGTTTTTCTCAAGTTGTGCACTTCTTGCAGGCGTCTACCAAGTACTATCTCACCCTAACGGAAGACAGATTTCCTATCGAGGCTGCACACGGGGTTGCATTTCCATGCAAAGAGACCGACACGATGCATGGTCAGCCTTTAGGGAAGGGCTACATGAGGGTGCTGGTGGACTACGTCCACGAAGACTTCTTATCACATGTGCTCAAGTTCCCGCCCAACGAAGATATCACTACTCTCGGGTAAGCATGGATGTCGTTCATCAAGTGGCCCACGACAGGTGTTGTACTGGTCAAGATAAAAATCCCTCGTGTCTTCTCTACTATTCCAGTAGTATTGCAATAAGTTACATATGCACGTGCTTCGTAGGTTCCTACCGTACTTGCACTTGCTCCTGCTCCTGCTCCCACCACCATGACAAGTCCTACGCAGAGTGCAGAGCTGGTACACAAAAGGACTAGCACGACAGCCACATAACCGCAGAAGGCCTCGGAGACTCCTTCTGTCAATAAGGCAAAGTTGACAGAGACCCGCCCCCTCAAATACAAGGAAAGCCCTCTATCCTGACATCAGAGACTCCTTCTGCCCAGAAATAAAAGTTGACAGAGGCCACAAACACCCCTCAAGATTTTAAGGCATATGTACACGAAAAGCCCCTTTTGGATGGCAACCAATTGAATGCTCTGGACTCACATACTCCATGGATGGTACATTGACAGAGTGAATGAGACCGAGCATCGTGTCGACTTCAATGTGAGCTACAGAAGGATACATTTCCACCACGACGACCAGGGGACATTCCCAATCAATTTTGAGGATCTGTTCCGTTTGTACCAACTGATAGCCAACGGCATTTCTAATGTACGATACTGGACGTTGTGAGTATCGCATTATACAACATGAGCTTATGACTTTTATAGGATTTCGCATTATGTTTTTAACATTCAACAAGAGTTGCAGGGCAATGAGGCAGCGAGCCGTGACTTGTCAACAACTAGTTGGGTTCGTCGACTCTGAGCTTGTATCCGCTACCATGGCTAGACTTCACCCGGAGTTCATTGCCGGCTACATCAAGGGGCTTTGAAAGCTGAGTCAAAGAAGGACTTCGTTCTATTCCCGTACCACGAGGAGTAAGTATTTTACCCTTCAATTACTTGTACGCACTTAAACCGTATATGAACTTATTTCTTTACACTGCATACTATTTAATAAGCAACCATTGGGTTCTACTCGTGTTCGTTTCGAGTGACGACAAAGTCTCCACTTTTAACTTGCTCGAGAAAATACCGATAGCCTACGCGATCAAGCCTGCTTTGGATAAGTACGTGCACTACTCTTACCTAACACTTTCTGAATTTAACTACGTTCATTTTTTTTGACTCAATGGCATATCTCCAATGTATGTAGGAGTTTCTCGGACTACGTCGCTGAAGGAGGGATACACGATGACAAAAATGGCTCCAAGCTGGAGTATATGCGCTTTAAGGTACAAGTGCGTACCATATATAGGATTAATTTTTTCTGACATCTATTCTTTGTCTCTTAATTTCTTTGTCTTTCTTCACAGTGTCATCAACAAGGCATGACGACCTGTGCGGCTTCTACGTCATGCATCACATGCTGCTCGTGGTATGCAGCACAAATATTTTCCCTAAGGTATATATGTACATGCATAATAATACACTTAGCCTTTCACATAGAAATTTTAAAACTTAAATTAGAGCACCAATTTCTATTTTGCAGAATATCAATATCCCACAGAAGAGCTTAAAAGGCAAAGAACTCAACAAATTATGAGTCCACTTATGCCAGTAGTACTGTGTAGAAGTTATCTCGGAGGATGGTGGGTTTAGAGATCCTGAAAACTCCTACTAGTCCATATGTAAACAATATTATATATGTGAATGCGATTGCATGTGTTCTAACTGTTAAGCATGTTTGTGTTCTGTGAATGTGATATGTGCATAATGTGTGTAATCTATGTTGAGTGAATGTGATATGTGCATGTTGTGTGTAATATATGCTATTTTAGAAGGGTGAATTGGAGAAAACAGCACACCCCTTCATCTCTATCTGTTCTTTCTAAGAAGCGATAGAGATGATACGCATAATCTCTATAATATCATCTCTATCGCTTCTTACTAAGAAACGATAAAGATGATACCAAGAAGCGATACAGATGATACGCATAATATCCATTGGTTCTTTCTAGGAACCGATAGAGATGATACCCTCATCTCTATCGCTTCTTGATGAGGGAATCATCACTATCGATTCATAGAAAGAATCGATAGAGATGAGTCCCTCATCACAATCGGGCGAGAACCGATTGTGATAGCGCTGCCTCATCATTGTCTAATGACTTTGTGTCGTCACCATAATCGACTGTGATAACGAAAAAACGATTGTGATATTCATTTCTGTTGTAGTGTGCCTTGAATATCACCCGTTGTTTATAGATATATAGATATAGTCCCTTTTCAAATAAATTTGTACAAATGGCTCTCTCTTCGTTAGCGGAAGGCACTCCTTTACGATGTCAAGGTTTCCTGTGCCCCCCTTTGTCGTCACTTTGATCAATTAATCACTTTAATCAATCACCTAATTAATCACTTTTAATTATTTAATCACTTAATTAAGTCACTAAATGAATGATTTTACTTTATTAAGACACTTAACACCCTACCTACCGAGCCTCTGCTGCCAACCTTCTACTACGTGGTAGGTGACCTACCGAGCCTAGAGTTGCCGCTACCACGGTACGGAAGCACATAGGTGACATGTGTTGCATGCCGCTGCTTCGACGGTTGAAGATGTAGTTAGTTTTACAAATTCATTCTTAGATGGCTACATTTGCACACAAAAAGTATGTCAGAAAAAAAAAAACGAAACACTCTCCCGGCCACATTCATGAGGACGATGAATTCGGCATGCAAGTTGCCGAGGAAACGACATAGGTTTTGGTAGTGAGTCGCGCGGGGTGTGTGTTTGTGTGGAGGGAATCAATCGCTGCAAATGCAGTGCAGGGTTTGCCGGAGAATAGATCGACGCGCGCGTGGCGAACAGTGTACCCGTGATCCTGCAGGGCTATAATGATATGACCATCGGGGCCTTCACGATATTTTAGCTGGATCTGGTTGGGGCTGGTGTGAATCATTCACTGCAGATGCCCTTTGTTTTGTCTTACCCAGTTCATCATTCGATGGTTTGATTTGAAGGCGTCAGGCTCTGCATAAGCCGAGCTTGTTTCATTCTTTCCATGTTTGGGAGTTGGGAGCCCACGGTTTAATCTCCATCCACTGATCCACAGTTTGTATCAGCACCAGCCATCAGGCTCATCCAATCCACCGTTTGGATTCTCTCGCATGCGCGTAAATCTTACGCTGAGAACGGATGGTCCTTGGAAGTTTTTCTTCGTGGGGACTTGCAATTGATGCAGAATGTGCTGGACTTATATGCCCATCTCTAAAACCTCATCTACCGTTGTTCGGTAGAGGAGCAAGGCTGTGTTTGCTGCAGTGCACCATTGCAGATTCACTCTTGTAAACTGACTAGCAGTAGATGGCAATGCTGAGATAACCATCAACCACGTCTCTGGCCTGATGTGAAATTTCCTGAAATCTAAAAAGGTGGTCAGGTACTGTGAGCCTGTGACCCAGCATTATGGGTTCCCAGAGAAGAAAAAAGAGCAGCTCAAGTGGCTGCTGCGCCTGCTGCTGCTCGACAAAAATACCTCAATGATTTGATAATTGAGATTGAAAGAGACCAAGAGGTTCAGACATACGTTGGTTGTGCACAGCTGCGTTGATGTACAATGTATCTCTGCCGAGTGCCGCCATTTCGTACGTCTTTGTAGCAAACTCTGAAGTTATACATACCATGGAGAGTACTCACTCGCAGTACGTACTTTCCAGTCGACGCAGCCCTGCTCCAAGAGAGGAACAGTGACCTACTGCGAGTCTGCGACCAAGCAAGGATTTGAAGACATATTTGCTGAATTGCCTAAAAATTGATAAGAGAAGGGATCAGACAGCAACAAAAAACACACTGTTCAGGTTCCTAGACCTCTAGATGCTTCTCGCATATTTGAGCACCTCAGTTTCTCCCTCATCCGCACCGCATTGTGTGAGAAAAGAAAGGAGAAAGGTAGATGTCAAATTCAAACTACCCAAGAGATCCAACATTACAGGGCCAGCAGATAAGGGCACCGGAAAGGAAGAAAGCTAAGCCCCTATTTCAAAAAAAAAGAAGAAAGCTAAGCTTTTCTTTTATTGATACCAAGCACCCATCAGCATTTGATGTGTTACAAAATGCACGGTAAAAATATAGTATTAAAGAAACAAGAGATAGCGATTTAACGTGAAAAACCTTTTTGGAAAAAAAACTATAGACACACAATGGCTATATCACTACACAAAAAGATATTTACAATGAAGCTCTTACTTTTCCTATAAACTATAGGGATATATTTATAGTGGTATATAGCAAAATTCATGTAGGAATAGATTTGAGATGTAGTAAGAAGCGAATTCGTATCACACTCAAACTCAACAATTTTCACCTTGAGACGAACTCCTCTTGTAACCAAAATATAGCGCAAATCTCCATGAAACAAATCATCATAAACACCTAATGTGACGAAAGTCCAAAGGACTTATATGAACAAGAAAGACTGAAACAGCCTTATCCAAATGCTTCTTATAAACCAAAATATCACCCGTGGCACTTGATAGATAGTGAAGAACTCATATCATGTATATTTCATATGCTCTACTTGGAATACAAAATCCGGCGAACAATGCCCATTAGAGACCAACTTGTACGTGTTGGAATATCTATCTATTCTTGGTAGTTTTACCTCTATTTGGTTAGCTGCATCAATTCCTAATTTAGCTCCTGATTCCTCTCCTGTAAAACAACATGTTTTGTACATGTACTACAAGTACTACCTTAGAGATCAATGAGAATTCAATCCGTGTGATTGCTTTCACGGTATCAGCTTAAACTCGATCCTCTACCTTCCTTCTCGGCGTTCTTCTCCTCCACGCCGCCATGGCAGACCCTGTCAATCCTGCCGTTGCTGCCGCTGGCGCGATCGTCCCATCAATCCACCTTGTCCACAATCAACGTGCGCACGCACATACCCTTTTCTCTACAGCTTGATCCGCCCAACTACACACAATGGCGCGAACGTTTTCTCATCCTCATCGGCAAGTTCGGCGCCATGGCACGCCTCCTCGGTGATGCCCCTGCTACCCCTGACACAATCTGGACCGCCACCAACCTCGCCATTCTCTCGTTGCTCTAGCATCAATCTTGACGGAACTTCTCGGCATCGTCCTCACCCCCGGTGCCTTGGCTCACACCATCTGGGAGGCCTTGGAGGGTCTCTTCCGCAACAACAAGGTGTCGCGCGCGCTGTCCCTCGAGGCCGAGTTTCGCAACATGGCTCAAGGCGACCTCTCCATCCTCGCCTACTCTCAACGGCTGAAGACGTACGCCGATGCCCTCGCCAACGTCGACCAGCCAGTCCGTGACGACACGCTCGTCCTCACCTTCCTCTGCGGCCTCAACGACAACTTTCGCAACATCACTACCGTCATCAAGACAAGGACGCCTCTCCCTACATTCCTGGCGGCATGGTCAATGCTCATCCTCGAGGAGGCCGACCTCAAGATCACCAAGCCCGGTAGTGCTATTGTCCTTGTTGCCACCAACAACCTAGGCCCTCCCCGGCACCTTCTGGCTCCAACTCGCGCTGGAAGAACAAGGGCAAAAAAAACCACCACTGTGGCTACGACGGTGGTCATTCCGGCGGCAACTCCAGCGTTTCCTCCACTAGCGGCAACCGTGCCATGTTCAATCCTTGGACCGGCACATTCCAAGTATGGCTGAACATGGCCAACGACCAGGGCATCCTCGGGCCACGCCCTCAGGCACTTCTCGCCATGGCGCCTCCTGCCATGCCGATCGCTCCTCTCGACGCTTCCTCTGTGCCCGGCTATGGTGGCATGCCAACCACTCCTCTCGGTGCTTCCTCTGCGCCTGGCTATGGTGCACCCCTTGCAGCGCCGTCCTGGGACCAGGCATCCCTCATTCAAGCCATGAATTCCATGTCACTGCAGCAACCCAGCGCCAGTTGGTACATGGACTCAGGTGCTTCCTCACACCTATCCACCGATCCCGGTAACCTCTCCCATCTCCAAACCTCACCATCTTCTTCTACACGTGTTGTTGTCGGTGATGACTCCACTCTTCCAATCATCACCACCGGCAACACTCATTTTCCCAAACACTCCCGTAATCGTTTATTGAACAATGTTTTAGTTTCCCCCAAACTTATCACCAACCTCATTTCAGTTCGCAAATTCACCAAAGACAATCTTTGTTCTGTTGAATTTGACCCCTTTGGTCTCTCTGTGAAGGATCTCCACACCAAGACCGTGATTCATAGGTGCAATAGCTCCGACGACCTCTACCCGTTCCTGCCAGCGTCCACACCTTCCTATCACGCCCTCATAGCATCCTTGTCCGCAATGACTTGGCACCGATGCCTCGGCCACCCTGGCAACCAAGCCCTCTCCCGTCTACGTTCGATAGGCAGCTCTTCATTTGTCAAAAATAATGCACCTACGACACTCTGTCATGCGTGCCAGTTAGGACGACATGTTCGTCTCCAATTCTCCACATCACTGTCTCGTGCAAATAAACCTTTTGAGTTAATTCATTGCGATTTGTGGACCTCTCCTATCTCAAGTGTATCTGGTTTCAAGTACTATCTTATAATTTTGGATGACTTTACACACTATTCTTGGACGTCCTCTCTCAAACTCAAGTCCGACACCTTTACCACCACGCAGCACTTCCATGCTTTTGCCCAAACTCAATTTCACACAAGTATTCAACATATTCAATGTGATAAGGACATGAATTTGACAACAATGCCTCTCGCACCTTCCTTCTTGCTCACGGTATTCAACTGTGCCTCTCATGTCCCCATACCTCCCAACAAAATGGCAAAGCCGAACGAATACTCCGCTCCACGAACAACATCCTCCGAACCTTGTTATTTCAAGCTTCTCTGCCACCAAAATATTGGGTAGAAGCCCTCCACACTGCCACGTATCTCCTCAACCGCCTCCCAACAAAAACCCTTAACCACACCACACCCTATCAAGCTCTCTACGGCACACCACCCACATACAACCACCTTCGAGTATTTGGTTGCTGCTGCTACCCGAATCTCTCCTCCACATCCCCTCACAAACTCGCCCCACGTTCTGCCGACTACATCTTCCTAGGATACCCATCCAACCACAAAGGTTACTGGTGTTTAGACTTGGCAAAAAATCGCATAATTATCTCACGTCATGTTAATTTTGATGAGGACAACTTTCCATATGCCTAGCGATCCCGTCCTGATCCAACAGCATATTCCTTCCTCGACGATGACTCTCCTGCTATTTTTGCTCCTGCAGCTGCCCCCTCGGTCACGCCAACGGTGCCAGACATCCAAACTACTACTCAACCACTTGACCAACCAGCTGGCTCGAGTGGTCTTCACAAATCAGTACACGGAGCTGGCGCTGCTGTGCCAATCGTGGCCCTGGCCTCCACGCGAGATGCGTCCGCTGGCGCATCTCCACCCGACTTCACGTCCTGCCGAGTCCTGCGCACAACACGGTACTTGGAGCACCACCGTCGAGTTCTGCGCCTGCTTCGCCGATCGCCCACAAGACTACGGGCGTCCAAGGCACAACGACAGGCGGCCGTGGCCCGAATGCACCTGCTAATCCATCTGCCATGCCACAATCAAGTGTCAAGTCTTCGGCGTCGAACACAGTCCTAGCGCCTCCTGTGCTCCCCACCGGAGCCACTCTTGTTACGCCTCCATCCAACGCACACACCATGGCTACCCGCAGCAAGGACGGCCTTCGAATGCCCCGGAAGCTCTTCAACCTCCAAGCGTCTACAATTGCTGGCCCTTCTCCGTTATCGAAGACTTACCGTGGTGCACTCAACGATCCACACTGGCGTGCGGCCATGATCGACGGGTACACTGCTTTCATTGGCAACCGCACATGGGATTTAGTGCCTCCTCCGCCCCACGCCAATATTGTCTCCGGCAAATGGATCTACCACCACAAGTTCAACTCTGACGGCACACTCGCTGGCTACAAAGCTCGCTGGGTCCTGCGTAGCTTCTCCCAGCAGCCCGACATCGACTACAACGAGACGTTCAGTCCGGTCGTGAAGCCGACCACCATCCGTACTGTTCTCTCCATTGCCATCTTCAACAATTGGCCGATTCACCAACTGGATGTCAACAACGCCTTCTTGCATGGCACTCTCACCGAGATAGTATACTACCAGTAGCCGCAGGGCTTCGTCAACTCCGATAAGCCCAACCATGTGTGCCGCCTCAACAAATCTCTATACGGGTTCAAACAAGCTCCCCGAGCATGGTACAGTCTATTTCAGACGTTCATCATCTCCGTCGACTTCCGCAGGTCCAAGTCGGATTCCTCTCTTTTTGTCTACACCAATGGTTTTGTAGTGGCGTACCTCCTCCTCTACGTCGACGACATCGTGCTGACCGCATCGACGACAACTCTACTTCATCGCGTCATCAATGCTCTCCAATAGGAGTTCGCCATGATCGACCTCGGATCTCTTCCTCGGCATCACGACAACCCGATCGGCACAGGGGTTATGTTGGGGATCGGCCATCCTGACACGTGTCTGTGCCCCCCCGGGGGGGCTTTAAGCCGCCCTCCTCCGAGCTCGGGGACTATTCCCAAGCTCGAACAAGGCTATCCCCGAGCTAGTTGCAGACCCCGGCGACCTCCCCAATCTCGACACCCCTGGCCCGGACTCCAATGTAAAACAGGTCTCCTCTTCTATAAATATATGACTCCCGTCCCCTGCGTGGGAACTAGGGCCTCCTTCTCTTGCCAGTCCCTCTGCGCAGGGGCTAAAGGGCTATCTACCCCTGTCAGAACCCCAGCATTGGAACTAGGGTCAACCACTCCCCAACAGTTCTGCTGGACCCCTGCACTGGGACTAGGACTAATCGCCCCGTCAGCTCACAGGCGACCTCCCGACGTCAGCATCGAGATCAGTACCAAAGGCCTATAAAGCGTCAAGACCACTCCGATCGGAAGAGAGGAGAAAAAAGAAGAGAACAGCAAGAACACAACAGTAGTAAGATCGCACAAGGCGACACCCTAAGAAATCTAAGAAGGCGGATACGTCTGCAGTAATACTTGTACACTCCACCGTTCATGAAGCTCCCCTCAGTGATTGCTCCCGAGCGATCCCGAGGTCGAGCTCCCCCTGTAGCTCTCGCCCGAGGAGCCTTTAGTCCCCTTTCGCCTACGGGCAAGACTAGAGTAGGGCTGTTACCCGACCTAGGGGGCTCGAACCAGTATAAACTTCGCGTCCCCTGTTCGACTGTCCTTTTCCCCTTTGCTACGCGTCTGCCGAGGCTCCTTCCCGGACGAACGAGGCTCTGGGCCTCGCCCCTCGTACGATCCTTCCCCCCTCTTTGCGGTCGACGGTCCCGATCGTCGACAGGTTATTTATGTTGCAAGCCAAGTATGCCACCGAAATTCTGCAGCGGGCCAACATGACTAACTGCAATCCATACGCCACTCCCATTGAGGCACGTTCCAAGCTGTTGGAAGCAGCTAGTGACTCCGTCTCCAACCCAACTCTATATCGGAGTCTCGTCGGCGCTCTTCAGTACCTCGCCTTCACCCGCCCCGACATCACTCATGCTGTGCAGCAAGTTTGCCTTCATACGCATGACCCACACGAACACCACTTCCAATTGATCAAGTGCATCCTTTGGTACGTGAAAGGGACCCTCGGGTATGGTCTCCAACTGACCCGCAGCTCCTCCCATGACCTTGTCGTCTACTCCGACGCCGACTGGGCCGACTGCCCCGGCACTAGGAAGTCCACCTATGGTTACTGTCTCTTCCTCGGCGACAACCTTATCTCTCGGTCCTCCAAGCGGCAACACACTGTATCTCGATATAGTGCAGAAGCCGAGTACCGAGGTGTAGCTAATGTCGTTGCCGAGACGTGCTGGTTACGCCAGCTCCTAATCGAGCTACATCGCCCTCTCCAAAAGGCTACTGTTGTGTACTACGACAACATCACTGCGGTATACCTCTCCACCAACCCGGTCCAACACCAACGCACCAAACATGTGGAGATCGACCTACACTTCATTCGTGAGCGCGTCGCTCTTGGTGATGTTCGTGTTCTCCATGTTCCGACGACCCTTCAGTATGCTGACATTTTCACTAAAGGACTATCGACTGTTGTCTTCACAAATTTTTGGTCCAGTCTCAACGTCCGCGCTACTCCCGATTGACACTGCGGGGGGCTGTTGGAATATCTATCTATTCTTGGTAGTTTTACCTCTATTTCGTTAGCTGCATCAATTCCTGATTTAGCTCCTGATTCCTCTCGTGTAAAACAGCATGTTCTGTACGTGTACTACAAGTACTACCTTCGAGATCAATGAGAATTCAATCTGTGTGATTGCTTTCAGTACGTGTGACTATCATGTACTTCAAACTATCGACTTTAAAGGTAATTAAATTCCATGATATAGTTGAAAACTGCTCCTGCAAAACTGTCAAAATGAAAGGAGCTCTCGAGCCATCAATGGAGTATAAATTGCAGTAGGCCTCTCATATCGAGCTATGACAACTGGATAACGTTTTAGTATCCACTCAAAAGCAGACTTCTTCTTGCACTTTAATCCTTCATCCCAAACTGATATTGGAGCAAAACCTTCACTTTTAAACTCTAAAGCTCTAGAGAGTATAATGCTAGCTACCATCAGGTTGTCATTAATTTTTTTAGAATTAATGTTACCAAAACCTCTATAATAATCGCACAAGCGATCCAAAATTGCAATATATCCAAATAGTGATTGAACACAAAAGTAAGTTGTCTCCTCAACCAACATTGATTTTCTCTCTCAAAATCTCCTTGATCAATCGTAGCCTAAATTAATTCATTGTTGGAATACCTATAACTCCACCTTAGACTCTATATGTGTGGATCTTACCGCAGTAACCTATAGCAGACGACTGATCATCGAAGAAATCGCCAATGATTAATCCCGCATGTATGCCGCCAAATAATAGGCACAATGGCTTGAATTACAATATAATCCACCTCTAACGGAAGCAATACGATGATCGACTGTGGTAGAAGATTGTCGACTGAGATGACGTAAAATAGCTATCACTTGTTATAAAACGCACGGCAAAATTATAGGATCAAAAGAATAGAAGATATGGATTTAACGTGGAAAACCTTTTCAGGAAAAATTACAGATACACAAAGACTATATTACTATATGAGGAAATGTTTTCAGTGAAGCTCTTGTTTTTTCTATAGACTACAGAGACATATTTATAGTGGTATATAACAGACTACATGTATGAGTAGATTTGAGATGTAGTAGGAAACGAATTCGTATCACACTCAAACTCAACAATACTCTGATACCACTTTTTACAAAACGCATGGCAAAAATATAGGATCAAACGAACGAGAGATAGGAATTTAACGTGGAAAACCTTTTCGAGAAAAAACCACGAGCTCATAATGGCTATATCACTATATAAGTAAATGGTTACAATGAAACTCTTGCTTTCCTATGGAATACAGGGATATATTTATAGTAGTATATAGTAGACTATGCGTAAGAGTAGATTTAAGATGGATTAAGAAACGAATTCATATCACACTTAACCTCAACATGATGTTCACAGCAGCTGTACCATTTTTTTAGACAGAGAAGCTGCATCAAGGGCAAACAACAGCTTCAGTTGACAGCTATGGATCGGTTTAAGCAACAGTGCGGAACAAAGTTGACAAGAATGTAGTTCAGACACCCTATTTGCAAACGCTATGCAATTGACAAGACGAGCGGCTCGGGGAGTTCATATCGGATTGGCCAACGCTGGGACCCTTTCAGACTGTAGATCATGATGACGATGCAGTTGCAAGGCCCTCTAGTCAGTTTCTTCATCAAGTTGGATCAGCTTTCCACTGATTTTCCTGGTACAACGATCATGCTGTGAATATTAATTCTAAGCATCTGTTGCCTGTAACTTAGTTTTAGCCTAAAAACCGAATCAATAGATCCGATATCCACCGTAAGACTATAAATAACGACAGCATTTGGTGAAAGCATAAGCAGGATACCTTTGATGGTGTGGTTTCTCATCGGACAAAACTTTCAACAGCCTTTCCTCAAACGGCGTGGCATGCCAACAGATTTCCTGGTCCTGATAATAGCAAAGCACTAGAGTAAGTTGTGCAGATAAATAAGTGCGAGGTAAGGAAAGCATTAGATGAAAGTATACCTCTTTGTACTTGGTTGTTGTGTTAGGAATCCCATTACCATCCCACGCCTTGGGCAACACTGGAGTAGGATCGTCATCGTCCCAATTCAGACCAGAAGCTACAAAGATGGGCACATCTGTGAAAAAACTTTTTTGGTAGCATGGCTGCTTCCCCACGTTGCCCTCAATGTCACTTTGACTCTCACCATCTGCAGATGAAGGCTTAAGCCAACAAGACAGGCTTGAAACACCATGCTTTCCGTAGTCTGAATTATTTTTCAATAGTTCTCCAGCATCTAGTAGCTGTTGGTTGCCATTTTGATTCTTGGGTTCCTCTGGAGATGTCACTTCTTCATCTTGCGCTGCATTGTTAGCATGAAATGAAAAGGGCGCAGATTTTGATAGCTCTGACTTTGTAGTCATTGAGAATGGAAAAGTCTTCTCAGGTTTCTCAATAGAACCTGCCCTCGAGTATCTTCTCTTTGGAGGATTGGATGACAGCACAGGAGACGAGTCATCTCTTGGTTCCGCAAACTGTAGTTTGTTCTCAATAGGCCTCAGGACAGGATAGATGAATTGTCTGTTGGTCCTCGCACGCTTTCCAGGCCTTAAACTCCCCTTGTATGCAGTATAAATTGTTCCAGGAGTCTGCATGTCACCTCTGAGAACCAAAGGGGTTGGATAAGGTGAATCACTAAAATCAAGCTGCTGGTTTCTGATGTTCTGACATGAATACTTGTCCTGTAAAGATGATCGAGGCACCGATTCAACTCCAAGAAGATGCTCAGTACCTTCATCAATGTTATGTTCATGCCTCAAAGTACCATGCTCATCACAATTGAACCTGTTTTGGAACAAACAAAAAATCGATGTTGTAACAATAGTAAAAAACGTCATATTCACGAAGATTGAGTGTAGTTATTTACCCTTCAGATAAGTAATCTTCAGATATCATTGTCCCTTTAATCACCTTTGCATTGCTGGATGTGTCATTGCACTGTGTAAAAAAAAAAGACATCAGACAGCGAATTTTAGAACAAGATTGCAGAAACATGCACCTTACCTCATCAGTTTCTTCTGAATTGATTTGTCTTGATACTTCCCGAATTTCTGGTGGGGTTTCTGATATAGTGCCACAGGATTTGAGATATTTTGCCTAGTGATAATGGAATATCATGAAAATTTCTTTTTAGTGAAATTGGGCATTACGTAATATATATCTGAGTATAATTTTGTGAGACTTCAAACTACAGATCAAAATGATCATCACAGAACATATCGAGATATTGCCTGGAAAATTCTATACCACAAGCTCACAACCAGTAGAACCCAACCTACCTGAAGATTATAATCTGAACAGATCAGCATAGTGTTCAACCACCTATATCATACATTTATATGACCAAAAGGTACAAAAAGACGGACTTTACAGGATTATGTGTTGAACAACTAACAACTTGTATCTTAATATACTTTAATGAAGCCTGAAAGTTCAAAATGAATTGCATCAGTTCTAAGCTTTCCAATATGCTTCTGATCGAAAATTCTGTCACATTCAGTGGAAAATAGCCTATATTCAGAGTTAAAACTATGACTTTAGACTAAAAAAGTATCATTTCCAACCAGGCGTCACATACATCTCCACAACAAGAAAGTAAAAAACGGCAAACAGTGGAATTTTACAGGGCTGCGTACTATTTACGTTCTAGTACTGAATAGGTTAAAATGTTTTATTAATCAGGTCAGAACCCAGCTATCATTCGTAGCTTCAGTTTTGAAAAAAAAAATCACAACCATTGTCATCGAGGCATATAACTCGCAATGCAAGATACAATAATCATCTACCAAATCCCTATTCAGACATTCCACAACACACTTTAACAAGGAATATTCAGGGTGAAACCGCCATGCTGGTACAGGGCGCCGAAGAGGCCTAAACCCAAATTCAGTACTAAAATACTATCCAGGCAGACCGTATTCGCAGTATATACATGACAGATAAACTAGTCTAGAATGCATTATCAAATTCAATTTTGGCGGCTAGTCATCACCGTTACGGTCAGATAGAATTGCGCACAGAAACAGAAGAAAACGTTGCGGATACCTCTCGCCTGAGCTCCTCGTCGATGCCTCCGCCATTACCGCAATCCTCCAACAGCGTTCCATCCTCTTCAAGCTCTGCAGACAACAGACCACACAGACGGGACAAACACAGTCAAGTAATTCACCTACCCCAAACCTGAAATCCCGATCGAAACAGCAAAAATGGTATGCAGAAAAGCCCACTTTTCTCATCATCCAGGAACGCGTCCCCGAGGCGGGTCTCGCGCGCGAGCGGATCCTGCACCAAGGAAGCGCTCAGAGAAACAGATCATCACCATCTGCATCTGTATCGAACCGTACAGAGCGAAAGGTGTAAGGGATCGGGAACCGCAGGGGTTCGCTTACGCGGAGGCAAACGGACGGGTCGTCGGGGCGAGCGCGGAAGCAGGAGAGGAAGCAGCCCATGGCGCCCCCGCCGCCGATCAGCGCGCAGTCGAATGTTTGGGCTAGCTAGGGTTTGGGAGTTGCGGCGGGGGGAAATGGGGAGGGGAGAGGACGGGGAGAGAAGCGAAGCGAAGGCGGTGGGATTTGAATGGAATTGAAACGGAGGCAGCAGGGCAGGAGGGGCGAGACGAAGAGGGAGAGGAGAGCGGAGAGCGGAGACAAATATTCGAGTTGGGCCTCGTCTTTGTGCCGCAGAGACGGCCACGGCCGCCCGGCACGGCACGGCTAATAAGCGGGCCGTACCGTGCCGGCCCATGGATCGAGAGATTAGCCCAAGCACGGCATGCGGTGTTGACGGGTCGTGCCGTACCGGTCTGGTAGAGCTAAAAAAATTCAAAAAATCCGAAAAAAATTAGAAAAAGTATGGAAAAATACAGAAAAATATAAAAAAATTCAGAAAATTTTTAAAAATTAGAATAATAATAAAAACTCGAATGATGCAGAAAAACTTTTTAAAAATATATATAAATAAAGAAAAAGCTAAAATATAAGATAAATTCAGAAATGAGACAAATAATTTGAATTAAATAATGAGCTTTATTGATGTTTGGCTGCCTCGTTAAAAACTTTGCCAAGTAAAAACTCAACACGAGAAAACCTTGGCAAAGAAAAAAGAGTACGACCTATAGCTCAGTGATACAAGAAAAAAGTGAAGATTACAATTATTCTTCCTGATTATCTAGATAAAGATTTTCGAACGTCTTCGCCAGCTCAGCATTTTCTGCAGTATGTTGAGCTCGTTGATCAGCTTGTTCCCAATCTTCCACAGTGAAAAGTATTTCCACCATCTCACTTGTCAGATTTGTTCTTCTCTCCTCGATTATTCTTCCGCATAGACTGAAAGTAGACTCCGAAGAAATCGTGGAGACAGGAACTGTTAACACATCCCGTGCTAGTATGGAAAGCACCGGATATGTTATCTTGTGCTCGTGCCACCACTGCAAAATGCTGAAGTCCTCCTCTTGCTTCTCTTGGTAGTTGATGATTGTCATTGTTGAGATAGGCAGCTAGCTCCCCACCACTTGATGTGTCTGCACTTGTCGTTGATGTAGTTGAACTACTTGAGGAAGAGCCACCTGAACCACATATCTTTTCCCACGCGGTTTTCTTCTTACTTGTTGTGGGTGCTGGTGGAGGTCGCTGCATGCGAACTCCAGCAAACTTCCGATCGTACTTATCATAGACTTCAGATAAGTTAGCACGGACATTTGAAAAATAACTGGAATAATCAGTACCTACCGCATCACTTAAAAGTGAGAGAACATTAGAGAATCCTCGAACTTTAGCTCTAGGATCTAAAATAAATGCAAATGCATATAACATAGGAATTTCTTGCCAATATTTCAAAAATTTAGTTTTCATAGCATAAACAGCTTCCCGCAATATATTATCATTTTCTTGGCTCTTTAAGTGGGTAGCAATTTCTAAAATATGATGCACAATTAAAGGAGAGGTTGAATAATAAACTCCGGATAAAGCAACAGTGGAATCAAAAAAAGTTCTAAAAATGAAAGCAACAATTTAGCAACATACCAATGTTGCTCTGTGAGTACCGGTTGACCATCACATGTACGACAGTGCGTGTTAATAAAAACAAAAAATATGCTCTCATACGGTATGACATTCTTAAGCATCAAGTAAGTAGAGTTCCATCTAACAAGCATATCCAAACCAAACTTACGCGGACGTACATTCATTGCAATACAATAAGTTTTATATGCTGCTACTCGTTGATTAGAATGACTTAAGAAAGATATTGCAGTGCGAAAAGGTTCAATATACTGATTTAACCTCTTTAAACCAGATTTAACTATAAGATTAATAATATGGCAAGCACAACGCTGATGTAATAAGAAAGATTCAGCATATGAATTGAAAAGCGGAGTAAGTATGATCATGGTAGAAGTATTTGCGGAAGCATTATCTAATGTTATTGCAATTAATGCCAAAATCTTCCACAACTTTTACAATACAATCAGCAACATTTTCACCAGTATGTGCTACATCAATTAATTTGAATCCTATAATTCTCTTTTCTAGTTGCCAATCATCGTTTACATAATGAGCAACTACACTAAGGTAATCCTCTTTAGCTCTACCACTCCATACATCAGATATCAAAGACACAGAAAAAGTACAGGTATTAAAATTTTTTTAGGTTATTGCGACAATTATTATAATATTTAATCAAATCTCAAGTTGTTGTCTGTCTAGAAACTGCATAAAACCTAGGATTATGAGCGGTCCTAATATAGCTTTCAAACGCAGCTGACTCACCAAAGTTTAAAGGAAGATCTTGAGAAGCGATTAAATGACAAAGAGATTCACGAGCTACCTCAGGATTTTAATCCCAGTTACGTACCGTACCGTCGGGTTGTACTGCAGCTGCGCCTACCTTAAAGCCATTCCTGCTTTTTTTCTACAACTGTCAGCATGCCTCTTCAAGTGCCCCGTTCCACCTGAAGATTTCGCAGTTAATTTATGCTTGCAATATTTACAAACAAAGATACGATTTGGGCGTCGTTTGATGTCTCAAAATCAGTCGAAATCTTCCTGGACTCACGATGTCTGCGTTTTGTTCTTTTCGCCCCGGTGCTTGCCGACGCAGTAGCACTTGTAGAGTCTGAAGATGGCACAGCTCCTGCAACTTCTTCGGTATATGATGCAAGAAGCTCCTCGGGTGAAATACCGAAATCAGAAGCTGGGAACGACGGAAAATCCCTGGGCTCCATAAAGCAAACTAAAGAAATAATGACGCTATTAATACTAAAATATGATTTAAAATACTAACAAAATAAAAAAATAAATCACAATTATCTCCTTGATTTCTTGTGAAGTTTAAAGCGAATTTGATTTTTGACAAAACTATTTTTAATTTTGCCAAATTACCACTAAGAGCAAAAGAATTTCCACAAGAGAATGATTAGAAGAGAATGTAATATTGCTGGTGTGGAAATGGGGAGGGGCAGCCACCTATTTATAGGAAAAAATTAGGGATTTTTTTGAATTTTTTCGAATTGTGTTGAATTTTTAAGTCTGCAATGGCTATTTTTTAAAATGGGCTAAACGGGCTGTGCCAGCCCGCCGTGCCGCACCTCCGGCCCAAGCACGGTACGCTGAGTTGGGCCGTGTCTTGACGCCCGCTTAGCTCTGGACCGTCTGCGTGCTCGGGCCGCGCGCGATCTTGCGTCTTGCGTCTTGGTTTACCGTGTGGCCCAAACCCATCCGCCATCTCTACTTGTGGGCTCGCGATGCGAGTACGTACACGTAAGCATGCTCTAGTATCTTACCACGTATACTATGAATATATTAAAAATAACTATAATAGCTCTAATTATTATCTCTAAGCATTTATTTATAAAGAATATTAGGTGTATATATATATATTTATTAGAAGTATAAAGAAAATATTACATTAATTTGCATTGAAATATAACATCTTATATTTATAGACAATATCACTAAAAATACATCCTATAAATTTGGAACGAGTAGGTAGTGTATAACCAAATTTAGTTGTGTAAGTACTACGTACGTACACAAAAGCAAAAGATCAACCAACGAACTCTTCAAAGAAGCTGGCCAGAGGAAACATGTACGTACAGCAAGTAATTAACCACCCGCACGTTGACCTTACCCTTTTTCTCTCCTCCGTCCAAACTTATCGGTCTAAGCTTTTCTTTTAATGTATAGCTTAAGGAGACATTTAAAATAATTATATTATTTTTAATTATTATCACTAACCACTGTACTTAATACAGAGATAGAATAAAAAGTAAAGATTAATATTTATTAAGGTACAGAGGAAACATCATATATATATATAGGAAAATGATTCCATACTCCAGTACGTACTCATATATATTAGTTAAGAGTTGTTTTCATGCTTTTTCTTTTAACAGTTGTATAAATATTAAAGCATGAATGAATGTTAGACGGTGTTTACTTACCTCTTTGCTTACTTCAAGATTTGTTTAACTTGTATTAAGAGGGAAAGCATTGAACCACTGCTCATACTAGTTTTGTATTGGAATATAAAATACGTCTTATATTTACAAACAAAACTATTTAAAAATAAATCATATAAACTTATACGAGTAACTAGAGTAGTACATACTAGCAGTAGCCAGTAGATCGAGTACTTAGCGAAGTATCTGTGGTAGTGTAGAATGACACGGCAGTTCGAGGAGATAAAAGTCCACAAGTAGGTGTTACGTACTCCTTCCGATCACAGAAGAGCTATGTTTGGAGTATACGGTTAAGCTTTCTAAATTTTATATATTGATATCTTCATTAGTGGTAGCTTTCTAATTTTTATATATTATATTTTTTAATATTTAGATTGAATATTTGAAAATGGTCTCTCTAGATTCGTCATGAAAAGTATTTTTATAATCTATAAGAACAGTGCTTTCAAACTTTTCCTTTCAATACAAACTGCATAATAGTTTTGAAGCAAGTGTAGGGATAAATAATCACCATTTAACATTCATTCATGTTTTAATATTCATGTATTTTTTAAAAAAAATATAGAAGGACATCTCTATAAGTTATTAGATTTTGTAAATATATCTCTACTACTTCTAATTAGGAGTTGGTAGCAGTGGTTCGTTTTCCTCTAGAGTATCTGATTCATTGGATCTGACATGAACGACTGAGATAGTAGATGATTTAATCATATATTAGATGGAAGGATTTTATCATATCTTTTTTGAATAGAAATATTATTTTAGCATATCTCTATTCACATGTTCTTACTATGGAATGATGTTATTCATATATCTTATAAATGGAAGGATTTTCTCATCATGTCCTGTATGGATAGAAGGATATATTCACCATATCCCATAACACGGGAATTCTATTTCAACATATCTGGAAATGCATAGATTAAAAGAAAAGAATCGCGTGCCAATCACGAAGATGTCGGAGAGACCTGGCTTCCATCCGTCTGCGTAAGCTGCCTTCTGCTTTCATCTACTCCCTATTAGAGGGCACCCACTCTCATCTCCAGGAGGATAGGCCGGTCGGTAGTGGAGACACACGCAGCAAGAGAAGAGAAGAGAAAGGCTGCGCGCAAGAAGCAAGAAGATTTCCTGTAAGAAGAGACAATAATTTTCTCCTCCTTCAATGGTAAGGATTGATATCTCTCTACTAATTCTAATTAAGATTTGGTAGTGATCGTCCGTTCTCCTTCAGAGTACTTGATTTATTAGATCTAACATGAACGGTTGAGATGGAAGAGAATTTAACCCTATAGTTAAATCTCTTCGGAGAAACAAACTTTTCCTACTATTGAAACATAACTAAAGTTAGTATTATTTGGAAATAAATTTTTTGTCGTAAATTGAGTTTTCGTTGCGACGCACGGGCACATGACTAGTTATATATACCCCTTTATAATGCACCTAAGCATTCTTTTTTACGTCCACCCCAAATAATGCACCCCACTAGAGATGGCCCAACCTTCATGCACGCAGCGAAACGTTCCCAGAAACTTGCCTCCATCAAAATTAACCTCTCAGATCTTTCCTCAGCTTTACTCACCCACATCCGATGGCCATTGTTTAATGTGTCTAACTCATCCCTGTGGTCCACAACAGATCTCCCCCCACCTCCAGCATCATCTCAAGGAAAAGGAAACAAATATCCTGGAATTAAGGAAAAGTAAACAAATGTTTTAAAAAAAAAGATCATATATTATGTATGAGAAAAGAAAACCGGAAGATATGACACTATATTAGTAATATAAATTAGCGATGAAGCGATGATCTAGAGAACTATTAATGTTCAAAACATCGCCTTTCTATGACGGAAGAAGGGAGTAACTAAGAGGTCACTAGGCAGTAGGCACCGCACCGTCTTCTTCGTACCATCATCAAATTGAGATCGAAAAAGAAAAATAGACAATACATGCTACCTCTGATGAGCGATGACGTACGGTCGGCTACGCGACGCTGGCGTACATACTACGTACAACTCTCTATTTTCTTGGTCACAAAAGTTAAATTATACATGTCAATAACTTTTGAAACTTTAACTGTCAATATCTTTTAAATATTTAAATTGCATATATGAAAATCATATGCGTATATTTGCTTCAAAAGCTGCTTTCATAATACTATAGTTTGATTAGGTTTTATAAATATATTATAATAGAAATTAATGGTCTAAAACGACAACGGTTTGTGACCGGAGAGAGTATATCATTACTCGGATAATACTTTCTCTGGTCATACATACATATCATTTTGGATATTAGTATGGTCTCCAAAACACAACTTCAATAACTAATTTATATTATAATATATTTGTAAAACCCAATAAAATTATAATATTATAAAAGTACTTTTCGAGGCAAATCTACTTGTACGATACTCTTTTCAGTAAACAAAAACATTATTTTTACTCAAATAAAAACATGCAAAAAAACTGAAATATATGCCTGACCTATTCATAGTATCATCATTGAAAACTATCTCCTGAACCTTGGTGGCATAATCCATCGGTTCGTTGGGACGAACAACATGACACTTGAATGGTGAGACATACCGGAGAGGCACCCTTGTCAACCTCTTTCCGGTAATTACCACGACATCAGTAGGAGCATCCAGATTTGACCCAATTTTAACCTTGCTGACTGCTTGTCTCCCATGTAGGGCTGACAAAAAAGCTCGTTAAGGCTCGAATGATAATTTCTTCGTTTACAGTAGTTAATAGGTTCAAAATTGAAATGAGTCCATTTTGAGCAAAAAAAAGTTAATGAGGCTCAGTTTGATAGTGGCTCATTAGCTCAAATTTCAAATAACCACTTAGATGGTAAACAAAAATGATTTTAAATTGAACTATGTCAAATTCGAAAGAAGCTCGATAATAGCTTGTTAAGCTTGATAGCCAGCCCTACTCCCATGTGATGTAAATAAAATAACTGTTAATAAATTATTACCGGATATGAAAAAATTTATTGCCTATATAATTGATATTTACTGGGAAACACTAACATATAAAAACATATTACCATCGACAAGGTAGAAATTTATTACAAACTAGTGACAATTACTATCGACATCTTCTCCATACCTGCTGTTCAGTGGTACAGGGCATCACCTCTTCCATCACATTCGTTTGCTCTGTCTCTTTGATATCCTTCTTTTTCAAATCAGTGTGCACCTCTGGTATGGAATCCTGTTCGATTGCTCTGATAATAATATCAATCTTCATATACGTGTCAGCCTCCCCCTTATTTACTATTTGCAGTTATAAAAAAAGTGGTTACCAAAAAAAGATTTACTCTGCGGTGATTGTTGACAAATATTTACTCCGCGGTGATTGTTGACAAAACATTGTAATATACCTATTTGAATTGCTGCCTCTTGTACGTCTTGTGTTGCAGGGAAGAAGTTCGCCGCCGGTATATTAAATGACATCATCATGTTCGCAGGGCTGCGGTTCACTATGTGGTAGAGGCATAGCAGCTGGAGTCGATGGCGATGGAATGCTTACAACAATATTCTCTTTAGTTTGCCCCGCCTTATCCACCACGGGACCACTATCCTTCTCTTCGCTTCGTGGTTGGAGCGACTCATCCACCACCGGATCATTGTTGTTCTTCTCTTCGCTCTTACTTTTTTTGTAGGGTTTTTCAGCATTCCCAATGATTGAACGTATGGCATGAATAACCTCAGTCTGAGCGTTCTCGATTCTACATTGGGCCCTATTGATCTGTCTCATCGCCCGGGATGACTCGTTGTCAAATTTTTAGCGCATCGATTATCGCCTGTTGCTTTGACTTTCTGAACGAACTAAATGAATCCCCAAGCAATGATAGCAGCCTAGTGAACTCGGGGCAACCTACGGGGCATTTGGTATATCCTCTTGCTGATTTTCACGAGAGGCCACACCAGACCAGTAGCAGGTGCTATTCATGCTCCTGAACTGAAAATTCAAAAACCAGGGAGATTCTTAGTTTCACTTACAAAACATTACCATGCAAAACAATACAAAATATTTATGGACAAAAAACTCACACTGAGCTTCCCAAAAATGTCTTCGCCGTCAAGACCTGACATCTTATCAACCCCTAAAATCTTGTCAACAAACACCGTCGTGAAATAAGCAGCGCGGGGTGTGTTAACAGCGTCAATGCTGTGAACACACCTCAAGTTATCCAGATAGTACATCTGCTGGCAACAGATTACTCTTATCAATGTCATATATTACTAACTAAAATAATATAAATTACTAAACTATCATGTAAAAAAACAAAAAAAAAACAATTATTACTTACAAGTAAAAACACAACACATCCGCTAATAGATTTGATAGATGTGTCATTCTTCTTCTTCCAACTTCGAACAGCAACCCTCAGGTCCTCAACAACTGCCTTGCACCAGTCAATTCCACCAAAATAGCAACTTGTTGAAGATGATGAGGAAGAAATATCTGATGGTCAAGATGTCAGTTCCCTTCGTATCAATCCTCGCAAGCAATGTCTTCATTCTGACTTCTTTGCTGGACGACACACCGAGCAGTTGCTTCAGGTTTAAAAGCTCATATGTGCTTCTGGTGAAAGTCACGAGGGTTGCATCCCTTTCCCTACAAAGAAGCCCTAAAACACACTTTACAGCATATGACGTTATTGGTAGGCTCCTTCCCCCTTCAACACGAATTACCATGTTGGTTGGGTCTATTCTGTCCATCAAGTAACAGAGAAGATCCTTGCTCTCCAAACCTTCCAGATTAAATTTAAAAAATTCCTCAAATCCTAACTTGGAAACATCGTTCTGTTGATCAACTGTTAGTTTACCATTCGTGGATACAATAAGCGCAGGGTGCACCTACAAGTGGCCGGTAACTTTTTCGGAATAGGCTCCTGTGCAAAATACCAAATATAATGCTATTAAATTAGGATTACTTATATATTGGCAAAAAATACTACTAGTGCAATCACTGCCCACATACCTTCAATTTCTTTGATGATGGGATCGGGTAGTGCAGATTGCTCGATGGCTTACACACATCAATGTCCTATTACAAAAATATGACTAATATCACTGTCCAAATATAACATATTTAATATCAATTACTTACTACCCAACAATGGGACGAAAATGCTATCTCTGCAATTAACCGACCAGTATAACTATACCACGCCGATTTTGTCAGCTTATTTAACTACGAACAACACACCTAAATGCAAGATAAATTACCAATCAAACTATAATTCCTGGTATTACTTACATCGATGTTCTTCGTAGAAGATCGAGTATGTGGTCGCTTCGTCTCCTTGTTTGAGATAGGTACAAAATCGTCGTTAGATGAGGAATCGCTTCTCTCCACCTTCTTCCTCTTCTTGCCCGCCTGTTGCCGACGAGAAGCAGTACCTACTGGTTCTGAAGGTGGGTGTACAACACTTATCGGCTGGGTCGCATTGAACACGGCTATCCTCTATAGTTAATTTCTCCAACTTCTTCGGAGCCTTACCGGAAGTCCTCGTTTAAAACAAAATTCAACAGCAAATTGCCTCGTTTATAGCATAAAAACGATCAATATTTATGGGAAAAAACAACTAGGAAAATTTAGGGAATTACTATTCTGAATACAGGAAATTACTAATCACAACAAGGTGAACTTTACAGCATGTCTAATGTAATGTAAGGAGGATTGGGAAAATTATAATTCATAATAGACTGATGCGAAGAATTCCAAATAATAACGAAATTGACTATATATTGAGGATTTAAAAAAAACAAGAAATATCGCGATCGAACCAAACGCCAGTAAATAATACAAGTACTCAACAATCTACAATGTACTAACCTAGCTATGCTAGCAAGACAGACAAAAAGAGTGGAATCTCGACATCGGACGCTAATGTTGCCGCCACAAGCAAAGGGGAATGTGGAGGAGCAGATTGGAGTCGAAAACAACGAATAGTTGAGTTCTCAGACCGACATAGGAGAGAGAATATATACAGAGTTAAACGACGGGACTGACTATCGATAAAAAGGCAACTTCCCTAAACTGATCGATTATATTTATTTTCAAATACATGCCATGCACGAGAGGTCTGCTATTATATTGCTATGACCGTCTATACAACATTACTGATTATAAACTACTGTTTACTATGACACATTAACAATACGACCGAATGTTTCATCTTGGCCGTAAATTCTCAAATTTACTATTAATAATATACGAGATTACTGACACAATCATCTTTATTTGCGATACTACATTTATACTTGAAAAACTTGACTATGGAGATAGAATATGTAAAGAACACCAAAACGATGTTAACGCATATCGATAAAAGGCAACTACTCGGAAAGTGTGCGCTCTGGTTTTACTTCCTTATAAATATTTACAAAATGGTCTAATAACCATACACTCAAAGAGCCAATAAGAAATAAAAAAACATTTTTACAACTAACCACTAAAATTACTTTCTGCACAACTTATGTTTAATCACACAAAACAACTTTCTGCACAACTTGTGTTTACATGCAGTAAATAACGGTTATACTGGGATTCATGTATAGTACAACATGTTTAGTTGATAACACAAAATACATGCATGTGCATCAGTAAAAATATGAATAATCAAGTAAAAGTTACATATTTTCATGGTAGTACAAAGTTATTACCATGTTAGTAAAATCAAGCATGTCCGTCGGTAACACACAAAAAAGTTTTTTGACTGTGCGTTAATAAAAAAAAATTATTTCCACAATAGTAATCGGCATTATATGAGTTTGTAATATCATAAACTAAAGATAGTAAATGTTTCTAACAACGATTGTGCTGGGATTCAAAGACCGTGGCTGTGCCGACGAGGATGCCACGCAAGCACGTGGTAAAAAGATAGAGAAATAAAACACAAAAACTACTACCTTACATAGGGTGTTTACTAAACAATTACATAAACCCGATCGGGTGCACGTACATGCTTTCGCCGCAGTGAGATGAGAAATCTTACTATTTGAAAGTGCATCTAGGCACTTATGTTATTTTGGTGATTAATGACAAACGCATATAATGACAATCTATGTAATTAAGTAAATGCTTAACTTAGTGCTTAACAAATGACAAACCTCTAATATGATTATATTGGTATGAGACTAACTTGTTATTGCCTAGTTGAGTATCAGTCTCATCTATTTAGAGGAAAATCAAGTGGGATGGTTAAGCAAAGATAAGGTATGCAATTTTGGTATCTATTCTATATTTGTTATTGCATTCCTTTCGTGCAAATGCATAGTGAACTCCAAGTAGCATGTTGATTATATATATGAACATTGGTTCTATATGCACATTGGTTCATGTCATATTTATTTGTGCATATATATTCATTTGAGTTCATTATGTGCTTTGTTTTTAGTATGCATGTATTAACTAGAGTTAAACTTCATATTGCTATAGATTGACTTGGTGCATGCATGTCTTAGTTGTGTATCTTCTCATGCACTTCTCTTGGTGAAGTTTAATCTAGAGTTGGATCACATATTTACTCTTATTCCAAATATTATTTGCACATGTACAATTCGTGTACATTCTATCATGTGCTTCATTTAAGTAAAGACTGTGATCCTTGCCATGATTTAATTGATTCATCATATTGGCAATTATCTCTCTAGTGCATATAGATCAATTACATATTCATCATGATGTACTTAGTAGAGAATATTTCTTATGTCAAGTGTTTCCATTTATATTGTGCTTCTTTATATGAAACACTTGTTGAAATCAACTGCTCACAAATATCGATTTATTCATATCTATTGAGCTTTTGGGACTAATGTCTTTCATGAGTAGTTTGGAAAAAATTAGGTCCCGTATGTGTATGTATCTTGGAGGATGATGTTAAGCCGAGGTCAACAAGACAGCGGTGTCACCAAGAGTTGAGGACTAAGTCAAGATCGACTTGGCGTGGAGATCGTCAGAGAGGATGATCAAGTCAAGGTTGATAGGACGAGAGTCTCATGAGGTGAATCGAATCGAGTTGGACAAGGCGAAGATGTCATCAATTATATGGTGAAAGTCTTCATGCATCGGCATTAAGAAAGAAGACGGCAAATGACTATTTCTAGACTTATATTATCTTTGATTTATTTTGAGTCTAAGGATTGCCGTACTATTAAGAGGTATGCGATGTCGAATGACTTTTAGACGTGTCAAGTGCTCAAGTGATCCATCCTTGTGAATCTTAGAAAGAGAGTGGTGTTGGTGGTGCCGGAAAGTGAGGGTTGTAGGTCTTCCTTGGATTCTTTATGATATCTGTGTTTATCCTTTGAGTTTTGGGTAGTGAGACCTTGTTGGTTGTGTAGCCCTCGTTCTTATCTTTCGGTAGAGTTCAAGATCAATGTAATCGGAGTCCGGAGTCAAAAGTTATGCTCGTTTTTGTCGGGCTGCTCAGTGTTGTTCGAACAATCCGGAGTATCCGGTGTTTAGTCCGGACACTCCGGGTTGAGTCCGGAGTATCCGGGGTTTTGTCCGGAGTCTCCGGGTTGACACCCTCGGTGGCTGCTCTCAGTTGTTCCGGAGTATCCGGTGTTAAGTCCGGACACTCCGGGTTGTCCGGAGTGTCCGGGGTATTTATCCGGAGTCTCCGGGTTGTGCGCAGCTGTCTCCAACGGCTAGTTTTTGGGACCTCTATTTAAAGCAACCTTCTTCCTCATTTCGAGAAGAGGCTTTTACCCTGTAGATTAGAGGTGCTATACCCTTGTTCTTGAGCCCCCAAAACACCTCTTTACCTTTAGATCTAAGTGATCCCCTTGGTGAGAAGGGTTGAGAAGAGTTTGAGGAGTGAGGTGCTAGGTTGAGTAAGATTTGAGTTGATTGAGCACTTGATTTCATCTCCAAGCTTGTTCTTCGTGAGCATTTGTTACTCTTGGAGGTTGAGGACTCCTAGACGGTTAGGAGGTTGCCTACGAGCCACCGAAGCTTTGTGTGGTTGGTCGTGGGAAGTTTGTGAAGGCCGGTTCCGCCTCCGTAAGGGAAGGAATCAAAGGAGTGAAGATCGGCGAGTGCATTTGTGCAACACCGGGAGGAAGAGGGTTGAAAGAGACCCCGGCTCAAGTGTGACCGAGCCGCCTCAATGGAGACGTAGGATCCCCTCAAGGATCCGAACTTCGGGTGAAAAATCATCGTCTCCAAGTTTGCTTCTTACTCTTCCTTTAGTATTTGTTTTTGAATCTTGAAATTGCCCGATCTACTCTCTTGTTGTGTTTAGCTCTTGATCTACATCATTCGCAGGTACCTGATAGCATTTAGATCTTTTGTATTCAAGTAGATTGTTGAAAAATAGCAGGGATTTAAAATCTCATTTCGAGGTCTTAAATCCGGAGTATCTGAACTTCTGAACCTGGATAGTCCGGACATTTCGGAGTATCCGGAGATAAGTCCCGGACACTCCGGTCTGAGTCCCTCGGATCCAATCCGGAGTATCCGGACTCCTGAACCCGGACAGTCCGGATATTTCGGAGTATCCGAATAAAAATCCCGGACACTCCGGACTTAGACCCTCGGGAGATTTTATTTAGCTGCAAATTTTTTATTCCGCTGCATTTAGTTACAAAGTTTTTAATTCGCCTATTCACCCCCTCTAGGCGATATCCCCTGTCCTTTTACTATTGCATTCACATCAAATTAAAAATAATGCAGACACGACCTCTCGCATATATTGATAAATAACACAACTTCCCATAAAACAAATGATTACGGTGTTGTCATAACAACATTAAAAATGATAATACACAACTTCCTATAAAACCTCTCGCATATCGTTCCAACAAACGAAGCGACTGCATATAGATAGCCTGCTCATATTTTACTATCAATTTAATGCAGAATTACTATCTTTATTCAAACGATATTAAACGATATTATACTACTGATTGCATATTATATTACTACCGAGTTCATACTGTATAACTGTCCGAGTCATTAAAAACACACACAAAAAAGTGATTATGGTGTTAAAGGGTAAGGTACCCAGGTCCAACACCAACATCACATAGTGCAGCGAGGCCCACAGACACAGCGCTACCCTTACTAATATTATACGTATCACTCTGATCGGATGACGTATCACAATATAGGTATATAAACAGGTATTGATTGAATCGCCGTGGGCGATGTCAGACTAAATTCCCATCGTCCATGCTATATATGATGTGTGTATGATAGAATGGGCCTTAAGCCCATCGGCCTTGTATAGCATTCGGCAATGTCGATATTTACGTATGGCAATAGCAACGCACTGCATCTTACTACTGACTGCATATTACATTACTATAACTAACAGTTATAATTTTGCTCATCCAACGATAATAACTTATCAACATAAGCTAGTAAAATTCGCTTGGTTGATAAATACAAGCAGTGACGTGTAATAAAAAAAAGTCCAAACGTAGGCGCATAGGTACTGTAAAATAAGGTAGTAAACTCCAACGATACAGCAAGTAATAAATTCCATTTTCACGGTAGTAGAAGTTTGTAAGTACGATATTAAAAGTCATGCACTACGGTAAATACCATACATATATAATGTAATATCTCAAAATTAAAATAAAGTAAAAAATTAAATTTTATAATTTAATTATATTTATTAATGCTATTTCTGTATTTTCTGATTTTTTCTGGATTTTCCTTGATTTTTGCTCTAATGGAAAATCTTTATAAGTAATAGATGAATAACAATAATAAAAGCTTACATTAATAAAATGTATAAGAATCCCTGCATAATCTTGAGAGATCTCTAGAATCCTACTTTTGAATTTTTAAAATCCAAGCAATCATTTTGTGCAATAAATGCCTAATTAATGTTTCTTGACTAGCAACAGTGAACTTGTCAGATTTAAATAAAAATAATACTGCATTAATTCGACCGTAATATTTTATATTATATTCATTCTGGATCATCCCATCTACATTAAAAATATTAAAAATAAATAATCAGTTTTAAGATATTTAAAAATTCAAAAACAGAATTCCTGAAAATCCGAGAATCTTAATGTCAGAATTTTTATAAATAAAATAAAAAATATATTAAATTTAAATTTTTAATGAAGGATTATATGAACCATTGGAAATCCTATTAAAATTTTCAAAATTTTTTGGTAAGATATAAGTCCTCTGATAAATTAAAAACAGAAAGCACAATTTTGAGCACAGTGTCTTGTTAGAATTTTTATAGATTGTACATACGTCCAACAGGTCTGAAATTTTAATGGTAGGTTCTAATCTAGCTCTAGTACACTCAGTAAATTTTTCATTAATTTTTCGATAAGATAGGCAACTGATTCAGTTCATCCAACCCTCTTCTGTTCTTAGCCAATTCCAGATTTTGCTTGCTCCACCTCTTCCCTTCGCTGCCATGTGGGGTCACGTCTCTGTTTGGGGCCACTCGGCAGCCTCCTCTCCCATTCATCTTCTTCCTCCAGCAGCTGGTGTCCCGACTCCCGAGCCAAATTCGCCGAGCTGTAGCCGCGTCACCCCCTGCCGCTTGCAGTGTCCAGCCAACGTCGGCTCGCCACCTCGCCACCACGCGACTGCCCTCTCCGCGAAACCTGTTGCGCCTCCATGCCCTCTCCTGTGGCCGATGCAATCCCGGCGATCAAGAACCGCCTGAGTTCACACGGTGATTGAGCTCGGCTATACCCCCGCACCGGCTATATAAGGCATCACTCGGTTTGTAGAAACCGCGCCTTCACTTCCCCTCTCCTTCCCCTTGCCATTCTTCAACCGAAACACCTCAATTTGCCCCAATTCCGCCATTTCTGAGAGCTCCAGAGCTCAGATAAAAACAAAAATCCGATGAACCACTCAACCAAATCCAAATTACCTTGAGCCATAGCATTAGAAGCCATCAAGAACCAAAAGCCCTCAAAAATCTTGAAGGTTCTTCACCTGTAAGCTCGCCGCCGCTGTTGCCCGTCTTTCCCGACCATGACGCACAGTGGCAGCCTCAACCGAACCTCCTCCGACACTAAAAGAAGGTAAAATAGAATGGTAATAACTCGTAGATGCTATATCCGGAACCCATCTCGCCTGACCGGTCGTGTTTTGCCGGCGCGGCTTGACCACCATAACCACCGCCGCTGCATCGCGGTGGCAGCTCACCTCAGTGCATATCCGGCTGAATTGATTCCACCTCTAGGTGCGCACGGGTCCGGTGAAGCTCATCGCACCAATGGCTCTTCATCTCCGGTGCCTCTCCGCCGTCGGCAGCCATGAGAATCACCTCCCCTGCCTTCAGTCTCTGACAAGTGGGCCCCAAAGGTCAGTAGCTAAAGCCAAGCTCAAAGGAACGCGCCAAATTGACGAATACGTCTTCGGTTAGGTGAAAACGTATTCTCTATTTTCCTGGATTTTCCAAACCGAACCACATTCAAACTTGAATATCTTTTGCATCTTTAATCCAAATTGACTGAAACAAATTTATATATTCATTTAAAATCATTTACTCTCATAATATGCAAAAATATTTTGGATAAGAGCTTTGGACAAATTTGAAATTCAAATTTAATAAAAGGGCTAAAAGATAGGCTATACATAAAAATGTCACAAACAAACTCAAAATTAAGTGAAACTAATTTTTCCGATATCCTTATACCTCCAGAAACCCAAATATATAAAAATATTTAAATATCATCTTAGTTTGTATCATTTTCTATTTAAGGTTAATTTCAATATACTAAGTATTCAAACAGGTATAATTTATGCAAGAGAGATCTAAAATAAATAAAAATGATTTCTGAATACTGTTATGACAGTAGTATACCTGAATATGCCAAATGCTTAAGAAATGAACTTGATTTGGAATAAGCTTTGATACATGACCCAAAAGGTGAATATTTATATGTGCATTCACAGGGTATATATTTATATAGTTAAAGAATCAGTAATATATGTATACCAACTCAAAAACTAAGTACCAGGTTAGGAAGAGCCAATCTTTGCATATTCTTAAAGATTAGACAACAGTAGTCAGTAGAAAGAGTTAAATTTAGTTCATTTGACATAAGCCGTTAACCTTCATATACATACAAACTATCTCGGATAAAAGTAAATTAATGCGAACCCAGTTCTTAAACATTTCTAAGATCATGCCCTACTGATACCAGAAAAATGAATGATTAATTATGTATAGTGTAGCCGCAAACGAAAAACGAAATCCGTCTCGTTGTAACATAAACTTTATGATCATTTTTGCTTTTTCAACAGCAAATAAAATAACACGTCTAGATGATAAAATTTATAAAATCAGTTCAGAAATACTCTCCAATGTACATATACCATATTCTGAAGAAAGAAGTTCATTATATCATGGATTGCATATGAATCTTGATAGCAAAATAACCTTAAATAATATATTTTCAGAATCACTTAAGCCTTTTCGGCAATTTGTAAAACATCTCGTCTAAATGCAAATTTTATGAAGAATAGCCCAGAAATGAGCCATGAGATATGATCTACTATAATCTGGAAAAATATTCTTTTTACAACTTGCTTTGCATCTGAATCTTGCTAGCTCAATACCCTTAAGTGTTATGGCCATCGGAAACCTTAATACTACTTAAGCTATTTCAGCAATGAATAAAACACCTCGTCTAAATCCTAAAATTTATGAAATCAACTTAGGATTTCTCCCCAAAGTATAGACTACCTTTTATAAAGAAATAATCTTGTTTTATCATGTTCTGCATTTAAATCATGTCATGCAAATAACCCTAAGTATTATGATCTACATAATCCGGAATATAAGTAAACGAGCTTTAATAACAAATAAGAAATCAATGCTTAAGATATTTGTTTTAACCAAAACCTTGTTGAAAACCAGAATATATAACCAATAGCCCAACCTAACAAGTCTGGTGTGTGTGTGTATATATATATATATATTTAAAATGAATACTTATGCAAAGTCAGTACTACTCATATATAATATGATAACTAATGTTTTAATCCTATTAATCCAAATAATTTTAGCATCTATAATTCGAAGTTATAAATACAAGAATACATAATTTTAGCCTCTTGAATTCATAAAACAAGAATAAATAATCTATAAAAGAATCTGCATCTGTTCTTATAGCAAGTCTTTATTTGATTTACTGTCTGTCTTCTTTTTACCCTTATTGAAATTTGTTGTTCGCTACATTTTCATTGGACGACGTGTAGAACCCGACGTCCCAGATACGATCACTGACGACCTTGAGATCGACTTTGACGACCGTCAGCAAGGCAAGCACCCCCTTTGATCATATGGATCCCAATGTTTAATTTTTACTTTATTTTACCAAATCAATTTATGCATGCGTGTATTTTCTGTAAATTCGCTATATTGTGATACTGGTAGATATACCTGTTGTCTCATGAAACTTCCTTGATAAGTATTGACATGTGAACTTTGATAACCCTAGAATAAGGTTAGACAATACATAATATCATCATGGGTATATACGATTTAATGCTTAGCCATGCTTTAGATTTGGGATGAACAATTTGGATAAACTGATCATTGGAATTATTGAGACATGGTGATGGTTAATGGGATCAATGGTAATTTCTTAAAAACCCAAAAATAAAACTATGATTTTGATGCGGGTGATTTTTGGCAATAGCCGGTTGTGCAAATGAAAATGCACGTAGTGTAGGGTGAAGTATCGCCCGTATCGGATTAAGGACCGAACGTAGTGTTGTATGATCCAAGAAAAATCCGTACAACCACAAGTGCTGGGATGGGGCAGCCTTAAATCAATTAAGTTATCTGGTTTAATTTTGCACATTGGTAGGCCGAAGCGGTGTGTACGCCATGCTATGGGGGAAAAGTGGGACAATTTGGTGTACCACCATTTGTCGTATTAATACACATATCTTATGCTGTTGTCATGGATTTGTCGTATTAATACACATATCTTCTGCTGCCGTCATGGGGAGAAGTGGGACAATGGTGTGTCACCCTTTTGTCATACTAGGTACACACATCTTCTGCTGCATAGTATGAGTTTTACATCACCGTGCTGGTGCAAAAGTTAACCTAGGTAATGTAAAGGTTTTCGTCATGAACATTCTGGCCACACGCCAATGGTGCATGCGGCAAAAAGAAAAGGTCATGACTTGTGGGTAAAGCTGTACACCTCTGCAGAGTGTAAATCTAATCGATTAGCCGTCCCCTCGGTCATGGAAAACTTGGTGAACTGGCACTAGTTAAATGTTTTGCTATTTTCAAAAGGGCTTGGTTTCATTTGCGTTGACACGTGTTGGCAAGAAATGATAATGACAGGATTGGATTATTGGATGGATGGTTATGTGTTGGCAGGGAATGGTTCATTGTGATAATCGCGCTCTAAAGGCGCGGATTCGATTACTTATGCTCATTTACTGTAATTTTATTAACATATCAAATTGCTTTTACTGAAAATCCGTTTGTAATCTATCATTCAGTATTTACAATTCAAATTAGCTTTATGCAAATTAACTGTAGCAGCCTTTCCTTTGATTTAAACCTGCATATATTATAGGTTTTGAACAAGTCTTGCGAGTACGTAAAGTACTCAACTTGTTATTGTTGTTGTTTTTTAGGAGAAGAATCAGAATACCCTGGCGATATTTATTTCAACGCAGGATTCAGGATTGATGATGAATTTTTCTAGGGTTGTACCTTGTCAGTTGCCTGTGGGAATATTGGGCAAACTACAAATCTTTTGGTTTTTCCGCTGCAACAATTATGTACTTTTGGTTTGTAAGCCAGAGTTTACTTAATGAAATATATGTACATTATGTATGGATGTGATATCAATATTGTAAATGTGCGTACTAGCCACTGATTATGGGACTAGTACAGAATGCACATGAGATTTCTATTTTTGCATTTATGTGAAAATGAGGGTCGTTACATATAAATGGTAATAAAAACATGAATTCAGGGAAGTAAAACGAAAGTGACTGCGATAGCAAAATCATTTACACTCGATAGTAATCTAAGTGCTGGTCGTAACCCACAGAAGTACGCACAACGGTAAAATCTTACAACATATCGGTAAATTGTCAGTAAAATCTCATTCATGCGTCGTTTATTAGCGATACTTATATCATTATGTTGATCTTGTTGTCAGTCAGCTAATGGTAAAAACTGTTCGTCAGTAGGTGTTGCCAAAAAAATTTATAGCTAAAACAAAAAAACAGATTCTAAAACAAACAAAGAAGCACATTTACTAGTTGGTTTGGCCACGTAATGGGCTTCGACAACTGGATAGTCCGTCCCACTAATTAATGCCACGACATGGGCTCGGTCGGTATGCAAAACTGGCTGACGCTTAGAATAAGCTATTCTACACGCAGCTGTAGAATAGCACATCTATATTTATATATACATATATATAGGTACCTCTATATACATATACATATATGTATGTATACTATATATATAGGTATATATACATATACATATACATATACATATACATATACATATACATATACATATACATATACATATACATATACATATACATATACATATACATATACATATACATATACATATACATATACATATACATATACATAGGTATAGGTATATATACATATAGAAGTACTATTCTGTAGCTGTAATGACCCCCATTTTCACATAAATGCAAAAATGGAAATCTCATGTGCAAACAGTATTAGTCCCATAATCAGTAGCTAGTACGCACACTTACAACAATTGGAATCATAACCATACATCATATTATTAAAGCGGAAGCTAATTTACACAATAATCTTACAATTCAGAGTTTATAGCAGCAGAGAAGCAAAGTCTTGTAGTGTGCCCATCCAACCCTCAGGCAACTGACAAGGTATAATCCCTAGAAAAGCTTCATCGTTAACATTCCCGAATCCTGCGAAAAATATGTTGCATCGGATTAATCTGATTCTTCACCTAAAAACAACAATTAAACAAGGGTGAGTACTTTCGTACTCCGCAAGACTTTTGCAAAACCTATAATATATGCAAGCCATTCCAAAGGAAAGGCTACTACGATTAATTTGCATAAAGCCAATTTGATATGTAAATACAGAATAGTAGATTGTAAACGATATTTAAGAAAAAGCAATTTAATACTGAAATAACAATATGTAGAGTACGAGTAAGTAAATTTCACGAACCTGGGTATCATGACCATATCCAAGAACCATTTCCACTAACACACAGTAGAAATTACCGACACACGGTAGAAACCAGTTTTTATGAAAATAAAAACAGCTAACTAGTGCTGGCGCACCAAGACTCCCATAACCGCGGGAACGGCTTTTCGAAAAGTTTCACACTTTGCAGAGGTGTACATCTTTACCCACAAGTCATGACCTTTTTCCTTTTGTCGCATATTTCACGCACCTTTGGCGTAGTGGCTAGAATGTTCATGACGAAAACCTTTACATTATCTAGGCTAACTTTGCACCAGTACGGTGACGATAAACCCGTACTATGGTGTAAATGTTTGTACAGTCACTGCACAGTAATGAATAAGCATATCCATAGTATGATGTGCACCGTTGTATCAGCAAACGTGACTCCCAACACCTCGGTGTGGGCGCCCCTCCGAGCAACCAGTCACTGAAGAAGCTCGTACTACTCTGGCCTACCAATGTGCAAAGTTAAACCAGATAACTTAATTGGTTTAAGGCTGTCCCATACCAACACTTGTGGTTGTACGGTAATTCTTGGGTTTAACGAACACGTAGTTCGGTCCTTAATCCGACACGGGTAATAGTCTCCCCTATACTACGTATAAGTCCCTTGTACACCCAGCTATTGCCAATAATTGCCCGCATCAAAACCATAGTTTAATTTTCATTTTTGATCAAAATACTAACCATAAAGAAGGTCATACCCATTAAATATCATCTCCAACATTTTTAATAATGTCAAAGTTTTATGTTGCTTTAAGCATGGCTAAGCATGACTCTAGGTGTGAGTAACCCAAATTGACATTAAGTATTGTCTATGTTATTCTAGGTTATCAAAGTTCACTATTTCATACTTATCAAGGAAGTTCTATGTAACTACAGGTACAACTACTAATACCCATAATATAGCAGACTTTAATAAAAGTAACGTATACAGTAAAACATTTGATGAAAATATTTATAAAACTGGGATCAATATGATCAAAGGGGGTGCTTTCCTTGCTTATTTATTGCTTACGACGAAGACGAAGCAACGTCTGACGGAGGCAACGACGGAAGTAGCGACGTCGGATTCTACACGTCGTTCAATCGGAAATATAGCAAATATCCAACTTTATTAAGGGAAAAAAGAAAATAGACAGAAAACCAAATAAAGATTCATTAAAGAAAACAGGAATATTTTAGGGTTTAAGTTGCATGATTCCACATATTGTTTTCCAGATAAATAAGTATTCAAAAGTTAAGGTTTTTATGATAACAAAGTATGATTTCTTTTATAGATTATCTATTCTTGATTTACGAATTTAAGAGGCTAAAATTATGAATTCTTGCATTTATAACTTCGAATTATAGATGCTAAAATTATTTGGATTAATAAGGTTATATCACTAATTACTTGATGAGTGATATGAATGAATATCACTTGATCCTTAGCTTGATTTTGCATAAAAGCGATTTCGAATATATTAGATCTGATAATTTAAATTACTGATTATACCTTACTGGTTTTTAAGAAGGTTCTGGTGATACAAATTACATATTTGTTCATTATTTCAAAGTTTGCTTATTCATATAATCGAGTCCATAAAACATAATACTTAAGGTTATTTGGCTATTAGGATTTATATGCAAAACATGATGAAATAAGATTATTTCTTCAGAATATGATAGTCTATACTTTGAAGAACATTCTTAAGCTGATTTCATACATTTTAGTATTTAGACGAGACATTATATTCATTATTGAAAAAGCTTATATGATATTAAGGATTATGATGACCATATCTCTTAAGGGTATTCAACTAGCAGGATTTAGATGATAAACAAGTTGCAAATAAAATATTTTTCCTGATTATGGTAGTTCATATCCTAAATATTGTTTCTAAACTGATCTTCATAAAATTTGCATTAAGACGAGATATTCTACGGGCTGTTGAAAATGCTTAAGTAGTTTTATAATTTACACGATAAAGATTTAGTTTTAATTCTTAGTTTGCGACTGCACTTTAAAAGATTATTCATCCATTTTTCCGGCATTAGCATGGGACATTTCTAAGAGTGTTTTAAAGTTGGTTTCACAATATTTTGCTTTTATCCGAAATGTTTTCCATATAAGTGATCATTAGAGTCTAATATGGACTTAGTTCAAATTTACACAAACATAATATATTTTTACATAAATAGCAAGGATATTATTTTTCAGGTCACTAGGATCTAGTTTTACCAAATTTGAAGTTAGTTTGTGAAAGATATAACTATTTGGATTATACAAGTATTGATACTTCGACTACTAACCATTTACTATTTTCTATAACAACCTTCAATATTTTTACACATCTGGTATCCTTGTAATGACAGGAGTATAACAAAACTAAGTTTTCCATGAATTGAGTTCACTTAATCTATATTCTAACTATTTGATTTTCTATGCACATATATATACACTTTGCACTATAGTTATTTTCTATTTTTAAAGATAGTTCAAATCAAGTTTATTTCTTAATTATTTTAGAAAATTCAGGTATTCTACTGTCACACTAGTATTTATAAATCAATTATACTTATTTCATATTTCTTTCATACAAGTTATGCATATTTGAATTTTCTAGTGTATTGAATGCAATCTTTAATAGAAAGTAGTACAAACATAAATGAAATTTAAATATTTTTATATATTTGAGTTTCTAGAAGAATAATGATTCCATTAAAATTGGTTTCATTCAGTTCTAAGTTTGTTTGCAGAATTTTTATATGAAGCATATCTTTAGGCCTTTTATTCAAATTTGAATTTCAAATTCACCCAGTGATGATTTTCAAAATATTATTGTATATCCTAAATATAATGGATTTTATATGAATATAGAAACCTATTTCATTCCATTTGGATCTAATATGCAAAAGTTCTATATGTGGCATATTTTAGTCCTTTTTTTAATTTGAATTTAAAATTTAAACAGAGTTCATTTTCAAAATATTTTTGGATATTATGAATCTAAATTATTTATCATTAATATATAAATTTATTTCATTTCATTTGGCTTGATAGTTCAAAAGTTATAAGTATTTGAATGCACTACGGTTTGGAAAATATAGAAAATAGGAAAATTACCATAAAGGGAAAGTACGTTTTCAGATTCAAAACCCGTTCATGTTCAAAAGTTATAATGATGCTCGTGCGCTGCGGCTGACGTGCGGGCTCGCGAGACCAGTGCCGCGTGAGACCGACCAGCGGGGCCGAGAGGACAGCGAAGCAATGGTTTCACTCCCTGGCCAGTGAGTCCCAATGCGCAACGACAGAGGACAGGGGAGTCAACTTCTGGGCTCGCCGGAGAAGGCGAATCGGTTCCACGACGGGCATCTGGGTGTCCACGCGCACACGTGGGAGGTGATAGTTCGGCCGAAGATGGCCTGGGTTGGCGTGCCACCATGAGGGGGCGGCGGCGGCCATGGCCGGCGAGCAAAGCTCGGGTTTTAGGGTTCCTGAGCTTGAACATCACATGGGTGAGCATCATTAGGACCAGGTGATCTCATTTTTGGGTTCTAACATGAAGAAGAGACACCAGAGTGAGCTTTCACCGTGCACGGGCAGCGGTGGAAGGAGTTGCGCGGTGCTGCAGCTCTTCGATGAAGATGAGTTTCAACTGGGAAGAGGGATGTGACTTAGAGGCTATGAAGTAGCTTCAAATCGAATAATTTGAGCCGAGGTTCACGGAATTGGCTAATTTAGGTTTTCCCCATTCTCTGGTTGCCGCCGGGCTTGGAGGGGATGAGTAGCCCGAATGGTGATTCGGCTGTGGGGCAAGTAGAGTGGAGTGTGTGGGGTGCTAGCAGAAGCTCGGTGGTGTTTATATAAGCGGTGAGATCGGTTCGGCACAGGTTTGAACCCCAGCTCAGGTTGAGCTGGTTCGGCGGCGGGATGGTGCGGGTGGTAACGAGTCTTCGCGCGAAATCTCACTGAGACGGAGCTAATCCAGTGCACCTGAGGCCGTGCTAGGAGTAGCGACGTGCAACTGGCATCGGTATGCGGGTTGCGGCGAGAAGACGACAACGGAGAAAGGCGGCGGCTAATAAACACGCCGCGAGCGAGACATGTGCAAGGGAAAAGAAGAAGAGAGGGAAGAGGCTGTCGCGTGGGGCAAGGGTCCACAAGGCAGTCAGCGAAGGTGAGGGGAGTCGGTGAGGACAGCTGGCAGGTTGGGCCTACTTGTCATTGAAAGAAAAAGGTAGAACACATAAAGACTCTGGATAGTACGAGATAAAATCAAGGTTTGGGTTGGCAGATGGACTCAAGATTTTATGAAAATTTTTATGTAGGTCTGCATGAAATATATAATAGTCCATTAAAAATTTTAGATAAAAATTATTGATAAAAATCTGACAATGCACAGTTATTAATTTCTACTGATTTTGGTTTTGATTAATTGGGGTTCAATATCAGATTATTATTTTATGAAACTTTTTATGAAGATCTGAAATGTAAATATTTACATTATATAAAATTTAAGATTTTTATATTTTAATTTCAATAATTCTGACATTCCTATTTCCAGAATTATTTCTTTCTGTTTTTGAATTTTTAAAGGATTCAAACATAACTTTTAATTTCTTATATTTTTACCAGAGGTAAGAATAGAGTTTATGTCGGCATGGGAAAAATATTGGCTTTAGATAAGCTCCAAAGATTTCTACAAAAATCAGACATGCTCTTTGACTGATATCAATTTCATGATTATCATGTATTTTCCTTTTTTATTATTAAGAATATCTCATCTGACATCATTAGGGTTCTGGAGGATTATATTATTTTAATATTATTTTTGTTTATATTTTACTTTTACCTTTTTACTTTTACCGTTTTACCATTTCAATATATATAACTTTTTATTTTAATGCAAAACTCAAGAAGAACCAATAATTTAGAAAACTCAGAAAATTCAAATTCAAATTAAAGATCATGTGGAATATAAGAACCCGGGTACCCTCATGACAGGCCCAAGAGGAGGCCTGAAGATACTCCCGCGTCGGACCCCTCAGTGCGCGAGGGGACATATCCTAAAGGAAGTTGAACTTATATTTAGATATGATAGATACGGTTGTAATCCGAGTCGTTAATAGGGTAGATAAAGATGTAAACTCTATCCTATTAACTGACTAGAATCTTGTAACCGATCGGAATCTCCAAACCGATCAGACTCAGAAGCCGCCCCACCCCGCTATATAAGAGAGAGGGGGCAAAACATAGGGATCCGATCATCCAAGCATAGAGCGATCAAGCCATAGAGCATAGTACACCTCATATCGCCCAGAGCATATTGCGCTTTGAGCAATCTTAGATCCAAGAGATCTGCATAATCCCAGCACACAGGACTAGGGTATTATCTCCTCCGCGAGAGCCTAAACCTGTCTAAACCCCTTGTCTTGTGTGACCTTCGAGTTTGAGATCTAGCGCCTACCCCATAAATTTATTGCCGACTACAAAAGTCGACAGTTGGCGCCAGGTAGGGGAAGCGCTATAATCTTTTCTCACAGACTCAATGGCAGCAATCGGTGGATTCATCGCCACCTTCGTCTTCGGCCAGGCCTTCCGCTTCGGAAACCTGTACTTCGTCGCAGATGCGGGCGGAGAGCTTGTCTATCTGGTCCAAAACCAGATCCGATATGGTAAAGATCAAGCCAACCCATCTTAGGTATGTCACTTTGACTTGGCCGACAAACCAATCGGCGTCACGAGGAATTGCTGCGATCTTCGTGGCATCTTCGCGATAGAAGAGCAGAAGACCGATCTCCAATGCCAACAAGAAGAACAGGAAGCTGCGGGGGAAGATCGTCTTCGTAAGGGTAAGGAGGTGCAGGTGCGATCGCTTCGATCTCGCGGCCGCAATGTCCGCGAGGACCTCCTGCAATCCAGGTTGGGAGATCAAGCCGTTTTCCGCACGCCAATGCAGAACGTCGTCGCCTCCAAGACGCTTCTTGACAAACTGGACCCGATGATTGCATCGGATAGCCCGGCGGCCCCGATCGTAGCCCAGATCAAGGCCATGGTGACGGCGGCCGCAATTTAGCGAAATCAGGAAAAGCCGGTAGGTGAAGCGCACTTGCGCTCCCACGTGGCTTTCGGCACGGCCACGAGCCCCCCGAGCGCCACTTTCGGCACGGCCATGAGCCACGCCTGCGCCCCGAGCGCCACCTTCGGCACGGCCACGAGCACGGCCACAAGCCTACGCCTACGCCCCGAGCGCCACCTTCGGCACGGCCACGAGCCACGCCTGCGCCCCGAGCAAAGATGGCACGATCGTCTACAACATATGGAGCATAAAACAGCTAAGTCGCTTTTTACTCAATTATGTCATTATAAATAAAATTGTTGACTTTCCTGACTTGCTACTTAGTGATTTAATCGTCTGTTATGACAAATATCACAGACGGTTCTCTAGTGTAACCGTTAGTGATTTAATCACAGACGGTTCTATTTATGAACCGTCAGTCATATCATAGCCGGTTCTAGTTAAAAGTCGTCTGTGATCATATCACGGACGGTTTTAACTAGGAACCGTCTGTGATAAGGTAATATCATAGACGGTTCTAACTAGGAACCGTCTGTGATATGACTTGAGACCCCTATATAGCCATACCAATAGAATTTGTAGCGCCAGATCCATGCGTTTCGTCTCCTGCAAACCCTAGCCCCCGGCAATCCTCCTTCTCGACGACCTCCTCCCGACGGACGACTTTCGCGCAAGCACCTACTTCTCCCCTCCCGGCAAGCACCTCCTTCTCCTCCTCCCCGTCGGCTAGCTCCTCGTCCGCGAGCACCTCCTCCTCCCCATCGGCTACCTCCTCGTCCGCGAGCGCGCACCTCCTCCTCATCTCCGTCGGTGAGTTGTACGTATGAAACCGATATGCTTGACTAGGTTATTGTGTTTGTAAATGACATTTGTGAATGATGTTTGTGAAGATGTTTGTGAATAATCTTTGTGAATGATGTTTAGAAAGAATGAGGTCAGACGTACTAAAGAATTGTAGCTCAAATGCTTGATTAGGGAAACCGATATGCTTGACTAGGGAAACCATTTTGAGTTTGCGAATTAATGATGTTTGTGAATAATGTTTAGAAGGAATGAGCTAGGTCAGTATATAGGCGATTCATGATGGTTGAACAAAACTGGATATATAGGATTCATGAGAGGTCAAATATAAAATTCTTAGCAAGCTGCATATATATAGCTTAGCAAGCTTTAATGCCTCATTAGTTTGCTTGCTAGACCTGAGTTATATATATAAGAACATAAAATTCATATAATCTAGAATTCAACATTAACCTTGTTATATCACACAAGGATTGATGTTTTGGAGCTACTATGTATTCAATGTTCAATGCCTCTTTTGTGCCTATACTAGGTGATAATATGTTTGAAACTTATGTATGTGTACATCTCTATCTTGCATCCTTGTAATCAAGTAAACACCTAATTCATTATAATATATTTATGGTAATTAAAGACATGGAAAAGCTGTTAGAAACTAAACAAAACTCAAGTGGATATCGAACAATCAAGGGGAAATCGAGATAATGTAAAAGATTTGTGAGATCAAACAAGAACTGAAAGACATGGATGTTCGCTTGCAAGATATCAAATCCCTTAACACGACACTCATCAGTAAGGAACGCAGAGCGAATACAGAGCTGGAAGAAGCTAAAGCTAAGCTTATAGAGGTAATATGAAGGTTTCTAGTACTGAATTCAATGTGGTTACTGTCCTTCTCACAACAACATAATCGCTTTTAATTTGTAGGGATTGAGAGATATGACTGAAGATCAATCGGTTATTGGTGTCAAGCAAATCGGCACTGTACTGGAGTTATGGAACTTCAAAGAGAATCGAGAAGCCTCTATTGCGGAAGCTATGGCACATATTGTAACGACCTCCATTTTCGCAAACTTGCAAAAATGGAAATCTAATGTGCATTCCGTACTAGTCCCATGATCAGTAGCTAGTACGCACATACACCAATTGGAATCACAACCATACAACAAATATTATTAAGCGGAAGCTATTACATAAAGAAAACTCTTACAACTCAGAGATATGGCAGCAAAAGAAGCAAAGTCTTGTAGTGTGCCCATCCAAAACCAACGGGCAACTGACAAGGCATAATCCCTAGAAAGATTCGACGAAGAAAATCCCGCAACCTGCGATGAAAGAAACCTTCGAAGCTTCGCTAACTTATCCACCTAAAAACCACATATAAGCAAGGGTGAGTACATTCGTACTCCGCAAGACTTGAGCAAAGCCTATAATATATGCAGGCCATTTCAAAGGAGGCTACTACAGTTAATTTGCATAAAGCAGAATTGACATTGTAAAACAAGTTATTTGCAAACGGAATTTATAAAAGCATAATTGACTGATATGAAATAAGTAAAGCATAAGTAATATTCACAACCCTTCGTGAATATCGAATAATCCAGAAATGGAATCCATCAATGTCGATCATTTGACATGAAAACAAAAGCTGCTAAACAAGTTCCAAACCACAACCCATTTTAGAAAATTAAACATTTAACTAGTGCAAGTTCACCAAGTTTCCCATGACCGAGGGGACGACTAATCGATTAGATTTTCACTCTGCAGAGGTGTACAACTTTACCTACAAGTCATGACCTTTTCTTTTTGCCGCGAGTTTCACGTACCTTTGGCGTGTGGCCAGAATGTTCATGACGAAAACCTTTACATTATCTAATTTAACTTTGCACCAGCACCGGGACGATAAAACCCACGCTATATGTGGGAGGACTCGAGCATAGGAATGTTGGAACTCCCCATAGACGTGGCGTACATCGTTATATTGGTAAGTGTTGTTCCCAAAGACCTCGGTGTGGGCACCCGTGAGAGCAAACCCCAAAGGAAAGCCCGTACTACTTCAAACCTACCAATGTGCAAAGTTAAACTAGATAACTTAATTGGTTTAAGGAAGCCCCATAACAACACTTGTGGTTGTACAGATTATCTTGGATCATACAACACCGAAGTTCGGTCCTTAAGTTGACACGGCGATACTCCACCCTACACTACGTGCAAATCCTTTGCACCTCCGGCTATTGCCAATAATCGCCCGCATCAAAACCATAGTTTTATTTTGGGTTTTTAATCAAAATACCCATAACCAACAGCTACAATTACAACATTTTCCATTTCTCAAGGAACACATTTTGATCTGATCATCATCATCATCATTTATTCTAAAAGCATGGCTAAGCATGGATAAAAGTAATCGCATATACCCATGGCGACATTAAGTAATTGTCTAAGCTTAATCTATGGTTATCAAGGTTCACATATTCATACTTATCAAGGAAATTTCAGGGGACAACAGGTATAACTACCAGTACCACAAAGTAGCAATTTACAGAAAGTAAACGTATGCATAAAACATTTTAATAAACACGATGCAAATTAAATTCTGGGATCAAGATGGTCAAAGGGGGTGCTTGCCTTGCTTATATATCGCTTGCGACGAAGACGCGATTGCAGACGACGGAGGCAACGACGGAGGAAGGGACGTCGAATTCTACACGTCGATCGATCGGAAAAATATAGCAAATAATAAACTTCAATAAGGGCAAAAGGAAAAAAGACAGAAAATCAAATAAAGATTCATTGCAGAAAACAGGGATGATTTAGGGTTTGAATTATTTAAGTAATTACTTTATTCTTAAACTTAATGACTTAATGACAAACAAAACAAAGTTTCTTTAACAGATTATCTATTCTTGAATTACGAATTCAAGAGGCTAAAATTATGAATTCTAGTATTTATAGCTTCGAATTATAGATGCTAAAATTATTTGGATTAAAAGAAGTAAAACACAAATTAAAGCGGTTATGCTAATAGCACTTAGCCTTAAGTGATTTACATATGAAAGGTTTTAAATAAGTTATGATTGATAAGCTAGCTAATTAGATTTATTTATGGTTTTTAAGAAGGTTCTGGTGATACAAATATATTAATTACAATTTCCTTATTACAAGGTTCACTTATTCCGATTGCGGTAGGGTTCGCTAAACATAAAACTAAGGGTTATTCGACTATTAAGGTTTATATGCAGAACATGACGAAATAAGATTATTTCTTCGAAATAGGATAGCGTATACTTTGAAGAACATATCTAGGCTGATTTCATACAGTTTGGTTTTTAGACGAGACATTATTTTCATAACTGAAAACGCTTACATGATATTAATGGTTGCGACAAACATACTTTTTAGGGTTATTCAACTAGCACGATTTAATTGAAACGAAAGTTGTAAATAAAATATTTTTCTAGAATATGATAGACCATATCCTAAATATCATTTCTAAATAAATTTCCATAGTTTTTGCATTTAGACGAGAGGTTCTACGGGTTGACGAAAAAGCTTGATAGTTCAATTTACTACTCGATAAGATTTCAGTTTTTGATACAAGATTACGACTACACCACCTAGGATTATCTACTCATTTTTTAGGTATTAATAGGGCATGATATTAGAAATGATTTAAAGTTGGTTTTGCGACAATTGGCTTTTATCCGAAATGTTTTCCATATAGACGATCATTAGAGTCTAACATGATCCTATTTCAACCTAGCACAAACATAAGGTATTTTTGTAAAAACAGTAATAGTACTATTTTTCAAGGCTATAGGATTTGGTTTCGCCAAATTCTGAGTTTATTCGCGAAGGTTACAACTACTCCAATTATGCAAGTATTTACTTTTTGACTATTAATCATTTATTGTTTTATGTAGTAAACTTTAAATATTATTTTATATCTGAGATCCTTGCAATGCCAGAGGTATAATAAAACTGGTTTGGTTACTATTTGAATTCATTTGATCCATATTACAGCCATTTGACTTTGTATGCTATATATATATATACACACTTTACATTTAAATTATTTCATACTTTCCACGATAATTCAAATCAAGTTCATTTCTTAAGTATTTTGGCAAACTAAGGTATTCTACTGCCATGCTAATATTCAGAAACTAAATTTTACTTATCCCATATTTTCTTTATTCAAATCATGCTTATTTGAATTTCTAATGCATTGAATACAATATTTAATAAAAGTATTTCAAACAATAATGAAATTTGAATATTTTTGTATATTTGAACTTCTGGAAACATGATTATTTCACTAAAATTGGTTCCATTCATTTTTACGTTTGTTTACAACTTTTTAATATGTAGCACTTATTTAAGCCTTTTCTTTAAATTTGAATTTCAAATTTATCCAGTGAACATTTTCAAAATTTTATTGCATATTCTGAAACTAGTTGATTTTACATGAATATAGAATTTTGTTTCACTTCATTTGAAGTTACAATGCAAAAGTTATAAGTATCTGAATTGGCTCGGGTATACAAAATAAACTGAAAAATGAAAATACGTTTTCAGAGAACCGAAAGCGTCTTTACCCTTCTGAACTGAGAACGATTCGTCCGGCTGACAGAGGGGCCCCACAGGGCAGTGACCGAAGGCAGGGGCGACGGTGGCGAAGCCCGCCGACGGCGAAGGAAGGCCGGAGCCAGTGAACGGGCTCCACGACGAGCACCAGTGGGTCTTCGCGCACACGGGGGTGGGGTCGCTCACCGGCGGGGACGACCGGAGAAGGCTGCCGTCGACGGCATGCGGTGAAGGGAGGAGGAGTTCGCCGGAGAAGAAAAACAGTGAGTCTCCGGTTGAATCGGTAATGGCTTGAGCATTAGAGAGGTCAGGGGATTCCATTTTACCAGTTGGCCGGGCCGGAGCTTGGCCGAGGAGCTCTACCACCGTGCGCCGGAGTTGGAGAAGAAGGGCGCACGCAGCGGCTGTCGGTCGGTGAAGAAGAGCTAAATTTTTGCTGTTGTATAGGTTCACGGATGCTGTTAGATGCTCCAGATGAAAGGAATTGGGATGGATTACACTGAATCAACTCAATTTGGAGTTCTCCCTCATTCGGGTTTTTCTGGCGAAAATGGTGAAGACACGGGTTTCGTCTTGGTCATTAGGTTCTGGGAGTAGCTAAGGAGAAGGGGAGCCTCAAGGCGCTGCACACGAGCTATTTATAGCCGGAGGACTCGGGTTGCACAGGATTTGAACACAAAGAGGAAATGCGGCGGATTTTGGCGCTCTCTGTGCGACGTGATGAAATGGTGTAAGGTCTCTTGCCAGCAAGGATTTGATGCGAAATGGCCAGGGCATGGCACACAAGGACCAAGGTCAAGCGTGGCAGGGATCGAGCGACGGGGTCGGCGCTGTAGTGCATTGGATCGGGCGAAGGCGGTGCTAGGGAGAAGCATCGGGAGCGCTCGGCTGTGAGGAAAGAACAGGGAAGAGATGGGGGTCTGACGAGCGGGGCTGGGTTGACAGGGAGAGAAAGGAGTCGGCAGGGAAAAAGAAGCTGGCAAGGCGGGCCCACAACGCAGTGAGAGGGAATGAGGCAAGGGATAAGCTTTGCCGGGACAAGCTCCATGTGACCATTAAAATCGCTATCAAATCACCGTTTAATTTTGTGAAACTTTTTGACTGGCCTCTCCTGGTGGTTTCTAACCTTCAGTAAAAATTTGAGACAAAACTATAGCATGGTTGAACTTTAGAAATTCTGACACTGTGGACTTGTACATGATTTGAATTTCGGTATTCTATTTATTTTGGGGTGTAAATAATATTAATTATTTTCTAAACTTTTTATAAGAATTAATTTTGTCCTAAGGATATCTCCATAAAAATTTCAAGTCAAAATAGCAATTTAATAATTTATAAAAATTCTGACATTAGGATTTCTAGTTTTTAATTGTTTCTGTTCTTGAATTATTATAGGGCTTTGCCGACATGATAAAATCCTAATATTTTTACCAGGGATAGGTTTTACACTGAGGGTGTTTTGGTAATTTTTCCAGATCTAGATAAACTTCGAATATTTTTCATTAATTTTGACTTGTACTGTTTCTAGTCAAAAAGAGGTGTCATAAATTTTATTTACCCATTTTTCTGTGCATAAAATTTTTACAAGTTGATTTTACTGACTTACCAGCATGGTTAGGTTTCTATGGTAATTTTTTCAAAATTTATCTTTTTACCATTATCCATTCCTTAATTCCATTTCTTTAATTTTTCATTCAATACAAAAATCCAAAGAAATCCAAATAAATTCCAATCATGTCAGGAAAAATCATAAATAATTATATCCAAATTCAAAATATAAATTTTTATATTATTGCATTTTTCGGGATGTTACAAATCTACCCCCCTTACAGAAATCTCGTCCCCGAGATTTGCAAGGACTAAATGGGTTAGGAAATTCTTTCTCGGATGTGGTCTTGTTGTTTCCTCGTCTTCTTGTTTCCAGTATGCATAACTTGTGTAATTACACCCGATTGCATCTAGAGTACCACAGAGATTTTTCTCATCAGACAAGCTGTTGCCTCAATGCATCTAGGATGTTTTGATATTGAATTGCAAAATCTATTATTGGTTGTGTCTTGTAAAATGTCAATGCATAAATATCTAAGGTGAATAAAATTTCGAACATCAGATACTAATCATGAAAGTTCTGCCAAGAGAGTTAAAAGGAAAAACCATTTCACAGACGGTTCTATTTTAAAACCGTCTGTGATAATCATATCACAGACGATTCTAATTAAAAACTGTCTGTGATTACTTATCATTAGAGAC